>JAIPRL010000408.1:71509-96093 GCA_025469235.1 Pemphigus obesinymphae
CATGTACGTACATATAATATATTTTTGTTTATTTTTGTTTATTGACAACCTTTTTTTTTTGGTCGATCGCGACAACCTAGAAAAACTCAGAGGTCGATCACAAGTCTATTAAAGTTGGCCACCCCTGGTGTAGGTACTTAGACTTATGAATACTTATTCGACAAATAATTTATTATTGATACATATTTTAAATTAATTATTGCAGCAATTACAAATTATAACAATAATAATATATTTATAAAATTATATAAGTTATATGATGCTAAATATGTAAAATGAAAATATAAATATAATTATATTTGAAATAATTGTTTTCGTATTTGACATCGCTATTTGTCAATATTGATAAATTACTCTTTTAAAAACGTATATAAATCTTTTACACAGTGATTTACCAACTATATTGTTGTGTTTCTGTAGATAATATCTACTTTGCAGTTTAAATAGTAATCAGCCATATTTTATATACCAGCAGATAATAAACATGTAAATTCCACTAATAATCGATAATATTATGATATGTCGTACATCATATCTACTTGAAGCATTTAAATAAATAAAAAAATATTATTTTCACACCACATAAGGTAGGTACTCACGTGATTATCACAAATGCAGAAACGAAAACCAACACTGTGATAATAGTTTACAAACTAATGATTTCTTTGTACTTAATAACTATATTTATACTAGGTACATTAATATTACCAACATAATTTGAGAATTTGTGTAAAATAATTATCTTCGGGCATTATAGAATAACCACGATTCATAGTAATTTGATGTAGAATGAATATAAGGATCAGTCCAATAAAAATCGACAACTGTGCAGTTATCGTTATGAGTATTTAGTGAAATAAAATGTATAATTCCGATCCTTATGTTTACAAAATGACTAGGAATAAAAATCATTATTTCCATTCAAACAGCATAATATTATATCATTATGTACTCGCACATATAATCGTATAATATAAATATAGGTATTTATTAGAAAAATGATATGATCCAGAGTTAGATGTCAAAATATCCAGCCTGTTCCCATCCCCTTTACTTCGAACAGATATTTTGACATCCATCGCCGAACCTATAATAACAATTTTTATTATTTTTTTTTTGTATACTTATTTATGATTTTGGTTTTTGTTACAGCTGCGAAAGCACACGTCATCGACATTGTCGATCACTAGTGGGATGAAGGTTAGCGGTTCTGGTGGCCGAGGCGATAGCGGCGTAGTGGGCGAGGAAGCCGGCATAGCATTGGTTAGCATACATTCCGACTATCCTCGCTACACCGAAGAACGTACAGGATTGGTGTGCAAGGTACGTATATTATCCATCTAATTACCATATTATAATATATATATATATATATATATATATATATACATATACTGGCTGCATAAATAACCTTCGTTGTGGCTAACACTGGTATTAAAATAATAGTCTCGTCCCGAAATTGCAATGTGTAATATTCTCCTTAAAGTATCTCGGGTAAAGACAAGCCTACATAAACATCGGTCGTAAGCCGAAGAGGAGTAAATTAACAATGGGTGGCAATAGCGGAGCATTTAAGACTTACGACACTGTCGTAACACAAAATCCGTTGTTTCTTTATTATTATCATTATTATTATTTATTATTTTATTATTATTATTTTTTTTTTTTTTTTTTTTTTTTTGTCCCCCACAAGAATTTAAATATATAAGTACTTGAAAATGTTAAAAATGACGCAAAATACATTTTCTGTTCAAAAATCGTTATTCTGACAATGTATATATATATAATATTATGTTTGGGTTTATATAGCAAGAAAAAAAAGAGGATACTTTAATAAAGCCAAGGCAGTTATATTACATGGTAGTGCATTTTCACTATCGAATTCTTGATAGTTGTACTATTGACATAAAATAGTGAATATGCACATTGCCGGTTATTGAGTGGAGACAATTATATTAGAAGAATTTAATGAGAACAAATTTAAGGACGATATTGCTTGTAATAATTCATTTTATTTCGATAGGTAATACAACAATCGAGATTTTGATAGTAAAGTGACACTATCATAAAATAATGGAATTTTTCGATGCAAGCAGAAAAAATATTTCATTCAAAATAATAGTATTTTTAAATTTAATTTCATGAAGAAAACCATACATTCACCACTGATAATATTTATTTAATTTAAGAGGATGTCACACATGCATATTATTTTATCGTAAAAACGTATAGGAAAAAATTTTTTTCTCCGGCTGTAGTTGTAACTAAAAAAAAAAACAAATATTTACAAAATATTATTGACAAATTGATCTATATTTTATACTATCTTCCTTTTTAAAATGTATAAAATTATAGAAAAGTAATTAATTTTGTAAAAATCATTTTCTGAGATTTTTGCAGATGACATAACATTAGTTATATTTATGACATCGAAAAGGAAATGACGGTTTTTAGAAATAAAATATAGATCATTTTTCCTACAATAATGTGTAAAAATTTAGTTTCTTAACTAAAGAAAATATTTTCTTTTAAAAAAGATTCGTTAGCAAAATAACAAATATCGTAATTACACAACAATAAAATGTGATGCTGTCATGAAACAATATTTAATAAATTACATTTTTTTATTTTATTAAAATTTTAAAAAATTTCTTACATTGAACTCCTTAAATACTGCATGTGTTACGTCCTTTATAGGAATTGAAATGGTGATTTTCTGATTCTCTCTACTCCATACGTAGTGCATAATAATTTAAACATTTTCTATTTCAAACATACCAATCTATCTAGTGATACGATGAGAAGTCTTAAAACTGATAAAAATTTATAGTGAAGTCCTTCAACTCGAATCTAGAAAACTATTGTTTTTAAGATCATGTTTATTTTTTTCTAGATACAATTTTTTTAAGTAAAAGGAATCGTATTAAAATATTTTTAAATAGAATAAATCTACGTGTATAATGTGTATAAATGTACATGTATAATAGAAAAATTCCTTTCTAATTCCTTTTATTATAACAGCACATTCATTGCTTTCATTGTTCAAGAATTATATGTCCTCGAATGGAAATTTAATATTAATTATTGGTTATTTAATTTCCACATTAATGTGCACCCATTTCACACTCGAAAGAATGTTTTTTTTAAATTATTCAACTTTTATAAATCGTTCAATTATTGATATTGAATTTCACTCAAATTGTAAATATAAGAAGACACAATACCTTAAAACGTTTCCGGTTAAAATATTACTTTGTATTTCAAGAATTTTAGAAACATTATTGGGGGTTCATAATGATATTATATATACTTATAATATATCGAATATTGTAAAATTTTGAATTTTTTAATAATCCATCATCTATAAACAGTATTTAAAAATAATATTATATGAAAAAACATTGAAAGAGTTTTCCGTTTTATTTTAGATATCAATAACAAACGATACCACTAACGATCAACGATCATTCTAAAAAGTAAAATCTTTGAAGTACAAAAAAAAATATATTTATTTAACCAATTTTGGGATAACATAACTATTAATACGAAACTACTTGAAAATTTCTTTTAAAACAACTCATTTGGTCATTTAATTAAAAATTGTATTAAAATCATGTTAATAATGCACACCCTATTATAACCGATAGTGTGGCGTATATTCTTATAATTTAAACGACATTATAACAATTTATAGTATTGCCTAGTATATATGTCAATAATAAATTCTATCTGAAAAATGTAATGCATATGTTCAATATTCGTCGATATACCTGCGTTTAAAAATATAATTAAAATAGCTAAATTATTTATTATTAATATTTTTGAAACGACACGAATAGTATTTATTTCATTTCAAAAAGCTAATAAATATCTACATATTTAAACGATTTTATTTCTAAATTATTAGGTAAAAATTAATTAGGTACTACTAAATAATTTATGCACACGTCCGTGCAGAAAAATAAAATAATTTCGAGGTCTTTACCTTTTGGTTTTCTACCTACTTATATCTTTATTGATTCAAAAATCACATAAACGCGAGAAATACTAAAATATATACAGGTATATTAAAAATATATTATACAATTAAATCGATCGCATTATACAAAATCATTTCAGAAGAAAATTATTTTATTCATTTTTTACCTGTATTGAATTTCGTATATTTTTATTAGAAAACTACAGTAGGTTTTTCCATTATTTCTTTTAAATTTCTTATGACCATATTAATTTAGATATTATTAAGTGTAAATAAAATGTATTTTCATTTGAATCATACAACATAATTTATGTCCGTCTGTCGTAAATACATTAGATGTTTATGTATTCAAACTTATGATAATTTTAACGTGTTTATTCTATATATTTTGTAGCTTTTTCTTATACATACTTAATTTTAACTACAAATCGGTTTTGTTTCATCTTTTCTACATTTTCTCAATTATGTTAACATAATTTAACTTAAATAAATGCCAAATGTACATAATAATTATTTTTACTTCTACATCTAACATAACAAATACTGAATTTTATTTTAATATATAGGTGTGTTTACTCATATTTTGCACACGCTCACGAGCAAATTGGTTGTCTTCTAAAAATATAAAATATGGATTTGTAATTTTCGGCTACTACCTATGCCATGTTCATTGGCGGTCGTGGATAGAATATTTTTGGCAATCATTTTAACCTTTACTAACAGACATAGGAAAAAAAAACGAGTAGATATGCCTTGCTTTAATTTTTTTCCATTTTAAACAGAATAAACTTTTATTCGTACCAGATAATCACTGCCGGACTACCGAGAATTTTCTTTTTTCCCTGACATCCTTGTAATTTGTTTACGATTCTGCGTATGATATACTGGATTAAGGTTGGAAAATGTCCTTTACCCTAACCGGCTTTTTTCGTTCTATATCTGGTACATGTATATATGTATGTGTGTATGTATGCAATAAAAAAACATGCGCAAACTCTTCCTCCCCACTTACAAACGCTTAGGTCCCCCAAAATCCCAAAGTCTTCTATAATCATTCGGCATACCGAAATAATCGTTCAGTATAATCAATACACCAGCTCGGAATAGATACCGGTAAGACTGAAGAAACATAAATCATAATTATATCAATCTCTTTTTGACAATAATCGTCAATTATTGACAGTATAATAAAAATCTAATTGGTATTTACTCGTATTTAACGAAATTTTAACAAATATAACCGGTTAGTATTAATAAATAATAATAAAAGTATTGTATTCAAGTGTATGAAAAAAAATGTCAAATATTTTTTGTAACTTTTGATATATAATCAATATTAAAAAAAAAAAAAAAAAACAATTGGTACTTGAATAACAAAATATAAAAATGAAAATGAAAATACACTATTTATATATATATAACTGAATTTGTATATCAAAACAAGTTAAAAATACTTTATTAACCATCAATTATTTTTACGTATTATAATTATTGATTTAAATAGTGCACCTATAGTGCACTAATGCACTATTAAATTCTATTATAATATAAGTATTTGAACGTGATCTACTGCATCTTTATACATGTAATAGTTTATCTAAGTACATGTTGTTTTTCAATTTTTAACAATAATATAGTGAATAAGAAATTATATTTTACAGGGTACCAGCTTAGTTGGTTCCAGTAGTAACATAACTGGCAGTAAACATAAACCAAACGTTGGATATAGACTGGGTAGGCGTAAAGCGCTTTTCGAAAAACGAAAACGAATCAGTGACTATGCTCTGGTGATGGGCATGTTTGGAATTATAATAATGGTCATCGAAAATGAGTTGGCAAGTGCAGGAGTGTACTCAAAAGTAAGTCTATATGTATTAATCCTATAGGTATAATGTAGTTAAATGTGATGTTATAAATAATTCTTTTTAAGGAGTAATAGATAACGGATTCAACGATACTAAAGTCTTCATGCTATTGAAAATTTAAATAATTAAATTAAACTATATAAATTATATAAATTATTCAAATTTTATATAGTTATTTCGAACTATTATAAGATTGTAAACAAATTTTTTGATTAGCACTGAAGATAACAACATAATTATTGGATAATCTATTATTTTTGTCAGAGATATGGGCTTATGTATTTATTTATTTTTATAGTGCCTGTATTGGGCTTTTAATTATATGAAAATATAATACTATAAGTCCTCGAGTGTATTATAATATAAGTATTTTATTTACTTAAAACATACAATAATTCACTATGAGCATTTTTCTACGTTTTTAATCAATATATATTATGGAAATAATTTAATTTATATTTTTGATTACCTAAGTACACATGATGTCCCACTAGAATGTGTTCGTTGCATTATCTTTTAGGTATATTAAGTTATGTAAGTTCTGTTTTATTAAAATCCTAATCTTTTTAACCTATGGAATAGATGAAATATATATATATAAATATATATATGAAATATATAATATGCATACAATTTTACAATAACCAATTAGAAAAAATTATTTATCTGAGAATTTTCATGGATAAACTTCTCAATTTCAGAAAAAGTTATATATAAAATTCAAGGAATTTTAATAATTTAATTTAAAAATAATAAGTAGTTACTCGCATTAAATTAAAAAATATGCATTATCCAATTATTTAGCATTTATCCTATAATTTCCATTAAACTTTCTATAAATAATTACTAATAATTTTTAAGTAGGTACTCATAATATAAACATCAACACTCAAACGAATATTTTCTTAATTATTCTAATTATTTGTACACAAGCATAATAATATTATAAAGAATCCTTAAACGTAAATAATAAAATGTAATTTTTATCAAATACTTGAACTTTACCAATTATAAAAATGTTCATTATAATTTTCAGAACAGATTAAAAGAATGCTATTATCTTCAGTATAAATACAATTCTCAGATAAAATTCTTTAAGTAACTATTGCAATGCATAACAAAGAAGGACGGTTACTGTTTAAAAAACAAACTTATATTTTAATTCGGGGATACCTATACTGATTATCAGACTTTTAAATTTCTTTAATATAAAAAAATTTTTTATTTACTGCAAATAATACAATATGAGCATATTGATAACCCCACCTATATAAGTATTAAAAACTAATATTCAGTGAATATATGGTTTTTAGTTTTAGAAAAAAAAGATGACAATGCCAACCCTCATCGGAGTTGGTTGTTTCGAATATTTTAAATTAAAAATTTAATCTTATTTTTAAAAGTATTTTTTTTTTTATAAATTCAATAACGAATGGGACCAATTAATTAGCGAAGTAATTAGCATTCAGTATTTCAAGTAGGCTCTCTCAATGTTATTATATTTACATATGACAACTATTACACGATTTGAGATAAACACAACATTACTGTTTAATACATATAACACAATATAATTTAAATCAAATTACTTTAGTACGCTAGTAATTATACTAGTAGTTGTATTGATAAAATTATTAATATTGATACGATATAATAAATTAAAGACAAATAAAAAAATAAGTAAATAAATTCACTAACAATTAGGATTTTTCATCAGAAAATATTAAGACTATTTTAAATCAACAACGTATTTATACATAACAGTGATTCTAATCATAATGATAATATACTACAATATCAATAACACTAATAAAGTCCATTTATCTGTAAAGTATGTGACAACCTGTCCGCTATACTCCAATAATATAAAATATTCCTCCAAAAAAAAAAATAAAATTTATTCAAAATTAGTCTATTACTATTCATATTAACTAATATAATTATGATGAAACGAATAAAAATTATATTATCTTATTGTTTGGAAAAATAAGTTCCTTCAAATTTCAAGGTGTCCAAATATTTACCATCATGAATAAAACCACGTCATTATTATCTGTTATACAAAAAATTATATATCAAACAACATTAAAAATTCAATTTATGCCATATACATATTATTGATTTTAATATATTTTACTAAATTATATTAATAATATGATTATGTATCATATATTTTATTCTAGGCTTTTGAGATTTGAGTGAAAATGCAAAAAACGTTTTGATTTTTAATGAGGTCAAAAAGAAACGCTGAAAGTGAATTTCGTATTTATTCAGTAAAAATTCTATAATAAATTATATGCAAATGTATTTTTCGTATATCTCACTTAGAATCATTTTTTTTTTCAAATTCGATTACTTTCCAAATTTAATACCAATACGACTTCAGCACACTAGTTTAAGTGCCACACTCAATCTTGCAATGACCATATTAATTTTATTTATGCTCGACTTGACTGAGGACAAATGAAAAAAAATTATGAATTACTATAATTTTTTTTCTTAGTTACAAATGTACACAAGTATAAAATAAATATAGGAATATATAATGTTTATACATCTACATATCAAAATAAAACTCAACGTATGTTTATGATATTATTGCAACAAAAAAAAAAAAAAATTAAAAATGAGCTCGTTTATCATTTAGCAAACAAATGTCCAACATAGATTTACGATAAGCCATTAAGAAACCATTGTAAGTACAATTTATTTTATGACAATATTAGATGTCAAAATATAATTATGATATTCTAATAATATATATTAAATTTCATTTATAAATGAAACAATTCAACCAAGAATATGTAAATATTATTATACTCTAGCATAGCGTTATAAATAATATGGTGCATTGAGTTATATATAAATTTTAAAATTGTTTATTTTAAATTTTAATTTTAATAGAATAAAAAATTAATAAAATATATAGTACGAGTATGTATGCTTAAATTTTTATATCCAATTATTTTGTACCTACCGTCTTTTGTGTATACAATTTGTTTATTCAGTAATACAATTTAGTCAGTTTATATTAGTTTATATTATAAATATACGAATAAACGAATTTTATACTCTTTTGCTCTTTAACTCAAAACTAATATTTAAATAATAATTATAAAAAATTTTATATTTATTTAAATGTTAAATCCTTTGCTGATATGATATAGGTATAATATTGAATCATATAAAAAAATGTTATATAGATATTTAAATTGAGCCAAAATATGAATTAATAAGATAAAATAACTCATATTAAAAAAAAAAAATCTTGTATGATATTATCTTATACTCAACTATTTCACAAAATATGATAAGTTATATAAATAATATTACAACATTAGAAAATTTTAAAATGTAAAAAGTATTTTAGAAAATATAAATATTATATCGATGATTATTTATATACGACATATTGAAGCCATAAATTGTGGAACCTTATTTGGAAAATCGATGGAAACCCAAAAAGCATACTGTTGACCTATATTAATATTACGAATCAAGTTGCTTGCCAACAATTTATATGAATGAGAAAACGTGTAATCTAATACAGACTACTAAAATAATTAGGGATAAAGAGGACGAAAATGTTAGTTGGTTAGTACGAGTTTATAGACTACTTAAGTAAACAAATGGTATAATAATTCTAATAACCACTATTGGTTTTCCGCATCGGTTTAAATCCTAAAACACCATCATCCATTCGAATTATAAAAAAAAATACCATACAACAAATATTAAATGCTTTGATTAATTATTATAATTTGGTTAAACTATATATGATATAAAAAGAAACATTAAAAATAAAACGAAATTTCATTAAAAATGGATTATAAAGTACTAAAATTGTACAAAAAAAATGTTGAACAATTTAGATTTTTTCAACTATAAAACTAAACAAATTAAAAATAGTATATTTCAATTGTTAACTCAACGAGTTCTAATTAGTAATGAACTTATACTTAGATAACAAGTTAATTGTAATGTTATATTAGTGATGTTAATTACAAATGATCGGAAAACAAATTATATTATTCACTTATACATAAACTTCTTCATCGTCAGTTTATAGTGGTCCACTAAGGACCATAATTAGTTTTCTTTTTATGATCTTCAATGATGCTTCCCGATTTATTATCTTCAAATCTTCAGTAATTATTCGTCAATCCATCGAGCCCTGGGTCGCTCTAAAATTTTTGTCGTATTAATTTTCTCCTGCAATACTCTATTTAGCAAATGACCGCTCTTCAGAGATGCCCACATTATTCTTATTGTTCTTAAAAACGATATAGATATATCCGGTTTGTTGTAAAATTTCTGTAAATCGTTGTATTTTCTCTTTCCAAAATTTTTTTTCTCTTGTGATCATATATGCTATAGAGTAATTTTCTTTTAAATATAAACAATTTCCTGAACCTGAAACTGATCTTTTATTTATGACCCAGTTTCACTTTCATACGTCACCACTGATCGCAAATAGCTGGGGTAAAATCGTATATTTTAGATATGAAACACATACTCTTATTTTGATTTCAAGAGTATCAATATACTATAGTAACATTACCAATCATAAAACTCTCATTCATGTATTTACGCATATAATTTTTATCATTAAAGTTCACCCCCAAATATTCAATATTGTCTACTCTTTCAAATTTAGGATAATTTTCAATTAATTGATTAGTGATTGATTTAATTCTTGATACTAACATATATTTTTACATTTTAACATTTATTTATCTTGCCTTTTTTACTAGTAGATCCGTTGCTTCTCTAATTTTATAGAAGATTTAGATTGACTATAGATAATCTTCAATCAACTTCACTAAGTTTAAAAAAAATCATTTACTTTCTAAATGATAATGAGCTCAGTAATACCATTTCATATAATATTTCAATTAAGATTATAACAAATTAATTTAATTGAAAAGTTAACTTAAACTGGAACTGTGGTTAGTAACTGTAAATTCTCAGGCCTCCACATAATTTCTAAATATATTTTAATATGCTAAAAAATATAATTAATATTAAGGTTTTATATTTATAAACATACACTTAGATACCATATATGCATGTTATGTCCGTCCGTCTGTCTGTATATACTTGTATATAATTACAAGTTTGTTTATTTGGTAACCAGAAAAATAGATATAGTTTGACAGAGCTTTGATTTAGCGTTATATAAATAAAATACTTATAATGTTCTAACCCAATTTGTTTCTATACTAATTGCGGTATGCTACACGGTTATCTATAATAATATTTTTGATTTAATTTTAACCATACATTTCCTAAAGGTTAAACAAAATTATAATGTACATATTACGTACTATTATTGAAAATTGGGATAATTGAAAATAAAAACGTAAATATTTTTCCATTTTATAATGTATTATAGCAATAAATTATTAGCTTAAACTCAGTGGCCTCGAAATGCATAATTTATAGAAAAGTTTCCTCCACGTTTTAGTTTTTAATTCGAGCAGGATAAACTTTTTGCAAATATAAGTTGGATTTATAGCAAAAAAAAGCAAATATTCAGCTTTAACTTGCCATATTTATTTTTAAACACCATGTATTTTTACATTCTGGTGTTTTATCCAATAACTCAATTCAAAGTGTTTTCAGTTCACAAGCTTTTGCATGCAATATTATATAGTTGTCTGTCAACTAGGAAGGACCGAAGGAATCGGAGGAATTTTTCGCATCTTGCCGCTTATCTATATTACGTTTATATTATATCTCTATTTGGCATCTTTTCTGCGCCATTTTCTTAGTTTTAACCGACTACCCGTGTATTTACTCAGCCAGCATAATTGAGGATCCGTAACGACATACTGCATAAACATTGCATATCGCCAATTACTTACTAGTAGCACTTTTAATATATTAAAACTGATTAATATAAATAAAAAATTACTATGCAAATACATATTCAAAGTTAGTTTACCAATGTTACATAAATGCGTCAGTGTGTACAGTATTTTTTATTATCACTGGTTTAGTACGAAAAGGTAGGTAATGTATAGAAACTTTTTTTTTTCAAAATAGATTTTATTTATTTTTATTATTTTGATATATTTACTATATTATTAACATTTTTCTAGAAAATAAGATATAAATAAAGTGCAACAAATAAAAAAGCTCTGTATCCTATACAATTATTATACTTATTTAATAATACCTAAAATTAGGAGTTGCAAACATTTTTTTCTTTTCAGAAACTCAATTAAAATATAGAAAAACAATGCGTTCGATAAAACGTAAAAAAGTAACAATAGTAAATGCCTAAAATTATTTATATCATGACGAAATCTAAATGATAAAATAATATTAATGAAATGCAAAATAACAAAACCGTCCATAAATGTAATATTATTTAACTATATTTGAATTGTTTCGAGTTAAATTATTTTATGTTTTTAATCATATTAGGTAAGAAATTATAAATTAATACATTTTATTTTAATATTAGTTATTCTTATTGCAAATTAAAAAATTAAAAATTTTAAATTAAAATTTTTTTAAATCTCAACTTATTATGGTATTTTATTTTTAAACTCAACAAAATTAAATATAAGTATTATATTGATTCAATTTTAACTTAAGCAAATTTGTTATTTTTGACTAACCTTAACTATTAAATAAATAGTTAACCTTACCCAGCATTAAATAATTACCTATAATATCCCAATATCTATAAGCCACATATTTGTTATTTAATAATTTTTTCTGTATTTATATAATATTCCCATTATAAAAGATAGTTTTTCATACTTAAGAAAACTGACTAAAAATGAAAAAGTTACCTTTACAATTTTCTATTCAAAATACTCTTTACTCCAAAACTCCTGTTCAACTCCTTCAAACCAGAAAATTGATATCAAATATAAAACGAAATTATCACATTACAACTAATTTATTTCCATCTTCATTTATTTCTTTATTTAAGAGTATAATTATTTTAGATTTGAATACACGTAACACAATAATCATTGTAAGCCGATGTTTTTCTAATTATTTATATCGTTTTAACCAATAAAATCTATATAGTATTGTATTATACTGTGAATTCGAATATACTTCATTCGAACATATAGGTCATTTTTTTCAAAAATGACGTGTGGATAGAAAATTAGAAAAATATTAGCTTCCTGAATTATTTAGAAATAGGTTTCGCCGGGCGTATTCGATTGGCTCGACCGGCTATAAATGCGGTGTCATCGCCGGCACGAAGGGGCATTACGGTTTCCATATAGGTAGATCGATTGGTCAGAAATCTATGACCATTTTGGTCATCGTGCTGTCGCTATAACAAGGTAAGCATCGCTTGCGAGACACATGATTAGAACCCTGTCAAAATATTGCAATACAATATATATTTCATAGCCTATATTATACTTATATGCGATTAATGGGGGATTTTTTTTTCTGACAAAAATAAATTATTTTATATCTAATTATTATAAGTATTAATTATCTTATAAAAGATATAGGTTCCGGAACAATATACAGTTATGCTATTTATGGTACAAATCACAAGTACAATATTATATCAACGTAAACATAGTAATATTGAATTTTACATTACCCATTATTATATTATTATTATTATTATTATTATTATTATTATTATTAGTAGTAGTAGTATTATTATTATTTTTATAATTAACATTCTATCGAAATACTATGTCATGAACACAAAAGTCTGAAATCCATTTCCCACAAAATTTTTTTCATAAATGATATATTGTTCTTATTTTTTTTTTTTTTTTTTAGGTATTTAAAAAAAAATCTCGAAGGATATATTTATCATATATTTATATGTTACACATGTGTATACATTTTCCATTAAATATCTTTTGACTTGATTATATTTAGTTATTTGTTTTCCTTCTTCAAATATTAAAACATCTGTATAGATTTAATATTTGATTTGTATATTTATGTTTTAAATGTCTTTCGGTTACACCTATATATAAACTGAGCCTGGTCAATTCACCGATTTTCTGTAAAATACCTACCGCGTTGATGAAGTAACAAATTGAATTGAATTTTTATAAATGATTGACTATGAAATAGGTTTTCGGGAAAATCATGATTTGAGAAATCGTACACGAAAAAACCTATAAGAATATGTTGAAATCATGTGAATTTAAAATTATATAACGTGACATTAAAATATGAATTACATAGAGACGATCATATGAAAATTATGATTAAACACCAATTTGGCTTGAAAGTTCAAGATAATCATTTTTATATTTTGATTTATTTTTAAATGGACAAACATAGGTATATTCGGTATGCATATACAACTGTATAATGACATAATTCAACATTAATTATGGTTGTATTGTAAATCCTTTTTAGTGATAACAGATATATATTACGGGCATAGAAACCATAGAAACTTCATTGAACTTTATCTTACTTATTTTTAATTTTTCTTCAGACATGTTTCAAATGACTGTACAATGTACATAGTACTAAACGTAAGAATTTATCTCGTTAAAGTAAAGTAGAGTAAAATCATACATTTAGAATCATTAAATTCAAAACAATTTATTGTTTAGTATCCTACATTGAGGATCGTTTTATTATAATATGTGTTCTAAGAAACTGAAGTCATTATACTATATAACTTCTAAATTTATGAAAATCATTAATAACATGTGTATTGTGATCATTGTTCAATCAAGAATGGCGATGTATTATTACGATTTATAAACTATTGGGGAATTATAATAATTTGATTTTTATTAATACACTATAATTTAAGGTTTAGTGATAATATTTTTAACCATAATATAAATTTATAAAAACAAATAAATAATAATAAACCCTTATAAGTAATAGCTTCAACAGTTGTCATGCCGGTAATGTATTTTAAAGTATCATAACTTCATCGTCATGACTTCGACTTTACTTATTTCCATACTATAAAATAAAACTCTATAAATTTTAAACAACACTTTAGGATACATTTTTTTTTATAACACAAAGATAAATAGTAAAACTTTTGAACAATATGTTTTACAATGAACAAAATGTAATATTATTTATTAAAAGAAATATTGAAAAATGTATTCACTTTATATTTTTTTTTTAAATAATAAGCTTTACAAAAATAAATCTTATTTTATGAAACTGTTATAGAGATTTTTGCTAAAAACATATTTTACCTTTTTATAAGTATTAAAGTTTTATAACTAAGTTTATAACGATAATATTATTATTATCAATATATTATATTTCACTAAATTATATTTTTTTGTCTGTACTCGATGAAAAAAAAAAATAATAAGCAATTTTTTAATTCTTCTGCACATGAAATATTATATTAAGTAATTATTTCAAGTAAACTTTTTACAAATATCACGAAAAATGTGTTTACTAAATATTAATAATATTAATAATGTATTTTAATAATATTCTACGTTTTCTTGCAATATGAAAAATTTTAATAACTTCATATTTTTAGATAAATAAAACATTTTTTCTGTATAATATGTAAAAAATAATATTTATTTGTAAACAAATATTCAGTCTAAGTTGTTTAGTATTATTATAGAAATTGTTATTGTTATCCTATTAAAATAAATCTGTTCAGAAAAGATTCTCTTTTTAACATAATATTGTCATTTTTGAATCGAACGATATCTATGTTCATTGTTTATAAAGAGTAAAATAATGTCTTAATAATATTTTTGGGAAATTTTTGATCCGGAAAATTAACATTTAAGAACATTTTCAATATAGGTACTCTTTTAAGATCTTTTACAAACTTTACTTTTAACAACTGTTATAGTATTCGTAAAATGTTTTTAAAACAATATATTTAAGAACAATTTTTAAAAATTCGTTTTCCGGACGACATACTTAATACTATATAATTATTATAAAACATTGTTTTATTTTCTTAAAATATTTATTAAAGGACTATACAACTCAAAAATTTCAATTATTTTTTATTACACAAATATATAGTACTTAAAAAAAGAAAAGATTTTGTGGTTTTAAAATTATTGTCTGAAAATTATTTCTCCATAAAAGCAATGCGTTATAAATGCGTTTTATACGTGACATCATAAAACCACTAAATCCAGAAACTCTCATTTAAAATATACGTGTGGTATGTATATCGAATTACGAAAACAGTTATAGAAATAAAACTATTAATCCAATAAATAAAAAAAAAAAAACATTTTTAAAAAAAATAGATTTTATCTAAACATGGGTATTAACTTTTTAGTATTATACAATTATTTCAGTGGGTTTTAATATGATTAAAAGTTAAATTATATAAAATCGCATAAGATATCAACAGTGTACTAGCTATAATAATGAAAACTTGAAGTTATGTATGTAATATATTATTTACTTTAAAACATAATTTAAAGTAAATTATATTATAATATTCAAATCTATTAACGTAGTACACATGTATTTTAATTGTTCATTCAATCATGTGTGGGCAAAAAAATTTGAGAATATTATCCTAAGGAAAATGGTTTATATGTTGGTTTTCAAAACTCCATTTTTATATAAATCTTCGAATAAAAAAAATACCTACAATTTTTCAATATAATTAAAAACATATGTGTAATTTACTAAAAACGATTGTTAAAAATAAATAAATATAATATCACATAACTACCTTCATGTTTTTATTATTATAAATAGTATAACCTATGACATTTTATTTATTTTTACTTATAACTAGTTTAAAACTCACTAAAATGATTTTATAATACTATGAAATTAATACCAACATTTTGATAAAAATGTACCTTTTTCAAAAATGTATTTGTTAAATTTATTACACTAATAGTTTTATTAGAATTTAGTTTATAGTTTGAATTTCAACAGAAAAATAATTATCGAACAAAAATTTTTATATTTTTACGTACTATATTTTCGAGTAATAAAATTTTTTGAATTTATGAGTTGTGTATTACTTTAATAATCATTGTACTATTTAAATGTATTGCAGTATTATAACACACTAATTGTTCATTGATCCATTTGTATATTAGTATAACAACATAATACATGAATACTGAAAAATATTAAAAATATAATTTTCGAATAACACATATTACCTATATATTATCTACAATTTTAATGTTGATCAGTTATACAAATAAATTTTTAATTAAGTAAATTCTAAGAACCAATATTTGAAAAATCATTTGAAACCTCGATTTTTTCATATTATAGTAATTAAAAATGTACCAACACCATGAAGTTATAAAGTTATATAAACCTAAATGTTTTGTTTATCCATTTGAAAACCTGCTGTGAAATAAAACATTCATTTATATTTATTACATAAAAAAATTATATTTAATGTTTTATATAATAAAGGCGGAATAGTATAGTATTTTTGTTATAGAATGAAAGATACATTTAAATTTGTCAGTTTTAATGGGTTTAATAGTATTCCATAAAATATTACACCATTTATCAGATCCTAATTGACATAAAATCTTATTAGAGATATTTTTCTAATACTCTTCATATTTTATCCAATAACTCTTCCTCTCTCATACAATCCTATAACTTACCACTCTAGTTTTTGACTCTAGTTATATAGGACACTCCCTTTTTTTGGTTTTCACACACGTACCTAATGTTATTATTTTACTCAGTTTCCTTAGTTTTTCTCCAAAGGTTCTATGACGCCTCCCCATCACTCTAATGAACTCACTTTTAATCATTTAATCTGTCTCTGAATTTGCATGTTTCTCTTTCTTTATTCCTGAACTAAATATTTCTCTATTTGACAAATGACATCCCTTCACTTCATCTTTTTTTGCTGAATCCTTAATAATTTTTATTCTCCTTGTATATCTTAAAGGTCAGAAATATCTTAATCGCTGTATACTCACAATTTTTCCACCTAACAATCTCATCTAACACCTTATCCACTTCCTCTTATTCTTATTACTTAGTCCCTAATTCGTTACCTCCAATGACAATGACAATGACATTAAATTGCTTTTTAACTCCTGTTTCCAATCAGTTATCTCTAACATAATATTCGTTATCCTGAATGCTAGCTTCTATATTTAATGAAACGCATTTATTATTATTTTTATTTTATTTTTCTTAATTCTTATTTTATTATTTAATTATCGTTATTCTGTAATATTTTATACAAATAAAGGATCTAAGAAAAAAATACATTACCAGGTATGGTAAAGTCCTATCATTTGGCAAAAATATCATTATTAATATAACTCCATTTCTGAATATGTATATCTATTATCATATTAAAAAAACCGAAATCCGAAAAAGAAAATTTTGAGTTCCTTAATCGGTATCAAACTCATTAGAATTAGAGTGCAGTTCAAAGAACCAAAAACTAAACCATTAAAATGAATACTAATTCCAATACCTGAATAAAAAAATACTATTTAAATATTATATTACATAGTTAATTATAAATTCTTTATATTAAAGTCTTGTTGACCAACAAGTATAAATTTTATTTTTGTATTAAAAAAGAGACAAGTGCATAAGGGATTGTGTTATTTAAAAAAACAAAGAAGTAATTATTATGTATTAATATTAAAGGCTTTTTTTTAAACCCATGATATACAAGAGGATTATTTTAATCACCAGCCATAACTCGGGAAGTATAAATAGATATTTTTAAATTTTTTTCAGGAAGTTTTTTGTATACTATTCTATATTTTATCATATTTTTAAATTTTTATCTCCCGCCTGGTTTTTTAGAACTGCATTATTTTGTAATAAAAATAATTATTAAAATATATTTTAACTTTCAATTTACAATGGCAACTATGATTTAAATTATGAATTCTTAAAGAACAGATTTTTATAAGAAGTGTTCTTTTTTTTTATTTGTTTTCATTTGATTTTAAGTCCGAGTAATAAGCATTCATATGTGGCAGAGTGGAAAAGTACTATAATATAGCACGTAAATGGTATTGATAATGAAATGGTACAATACTTCTCCACTCGGTAAAAAAAAAAATATAAAATGTTTTATACAAATAACTCTCTGAAAAACATTTCACAAAAATTATTTATACTACCCGACATATACTCTGGATCATGATAAAAAAAAATCACCCTGAATTCAATGCATTCCTGTAGCATACCGTAATAATTATTATTTCTACTAAGTATAATATGTTTATTTTTCATAATATAAGTACTTACATAATATATAATAATAATATCATTGTAAATCCATAGTTTCAACCATATAGTTTAAATACTCTTGGTACTAGGTATAAGCATTATTATTTAGTATGCAATATTATTAAACTTGAAATTATCAAAACATGGCTTTTACTATTGAGATACTGACGTTTTGCCAGTTTGATATTTTACATATAATTTAGGGTTCAATTATAAATTAGACCAGAAACATAAGTCAACATTTTAAACGTACCAATTTGTCAAACAGTTATAATATTGCCTTAAATAGACATATTAACATATTAACTAAACTGGCTACCGCTCACTTTCTGTATATCAAAATACTCATGAATAATATATAATAAGGAAACTCTGTAGAAAATTACTGTTTTAGTCATGCACATTTTATTCGTTATATTTTAAATGAAAACATTATACCTATTATAGGCAATGTTTGGAAAGAACGTCGCTCATGAACGCACGCGTTCTGTTTAAGTTTCTCTCACACAGAACATAAACGTCAATGACGTTAGGAATTTTAACAATTTATAAGCCGATGAAATTTAATTAAAATATATAAAAATTTCACAATAAACCTTATGAGATTTAAATATAATACACAAAAATCTAATTCCCTTGGATCCGCTATAAAATGAAAATGATAGTTTATATGAATCGGTGATTTTTTAGTGCATATATAAGAATAATATATATTTTGTTAAGAATTGACACATGAACATGTTCTTTTGTAATCAATTTAAACCTGAACGTGAACGAGTTCTTTTTTATGTATTGAACGTGAACTTAAATTAATTCCATTTTTAAGTGAACGTTCCGAACACTGATTATGGATAGTAGTAGATGTCGAGAAACAAATCAGTCAAACATTCATTTTTATTCCATAGTTCTCCCTTTTTGCATATCAGATGTCTAAATATAACAATTGTTTTTAGTTGTCTATCGATGTCTACAAACAATATATATTTTAAACTATTTACACTCAAATAATTTAAATAAACAAACTGATAAATTAATTGAATACAAAACTAATTTATTCAGATAACCATATGAGCACTATTAAAGGGTTGTATAACGTCTATTATTAAATTAAGTACTGGAATTTCACCTATTTTTAATAAACTACAAATTACTTTTGATTATATTCGTATTTTAAATTAATAATTAATCAAGATTTTTAAATGTCATTAGCCTTTATTTACGGAAACACAATATATAATGTGTTAAATATTTGATTTTTCTTAAAGTAGATAAGTACTGTACAGTGTAACTAATAACGCATTTGGTGTCATGCGAGTATAGCACTTCATTATACGCGTGTAAACATTATCCTGCAATAAAATCACTATTATAATAACTACTACAATTACTGCTATAATAACGATTTGGATGTAAACTACTTGGAATAGTTTCAAAATACATCATCGTGAAATTTCTCTGAGAAACCGATTATCAGTAGGTATTTGCGTCTCACATAACAATCCAGGGTAACAGCAGCTGTAGTCCTATCCCAGGAAACTGTAAGCATCGCCTTGCAAATAGCTCATCGTTTTCAATTAAACCCAGCTTATATTCACGTATAGGTACGTTGGTATTAAAGTGAAACGGTAATGATTTATCAACAACTTTCTATTAAAAACGAATAACGTACTCGGAATGTAAGACTTTATAATATAATGGATAGTTGTATCGTTTTAAGATTAAATATGTACTTAGAATTATAATAGTCGGGATAAAAATGTACGATAGGTAGCGAAAATTATCGATGAAGAACTATCAAAGTTATTATAGAAAACAAATTATGATAAATGGATTAAATTTATGAAAAAATTTAAAACCCTTAATATAATGTACTTATAAGTAATTTTAAATATCGACACCGTTCAAATTTTGGATATTTTGGATATTGTATCGCGATATCGTAATTTCTGCAATATCAATATTGTACAATAAATGTACTAAAAATATATATATACCTATTTATTTGCCGATTTCTCATTCAGAATTTTACGTTTTGTAATGGTATCATTGTTTTTCAGTTTTCCACGGTAGTATTCCACAAAAATCCTTTGAAATTATTATTAAATAAATAAAAAATAATAATGCCAATAAATTTGTTTTTGTTGTTGCACAAACATCAAAAGCATCAAGCATATTTTAACTTAGCAGCTACAAATAAAATTTAAATCAATGTTAAAATATTAAAATATAATGATCATTTCGATCTCGCAATATATCGAACAATTAAATAACGATATCGGTGTCGTAGATTTACCATAGCATCTATCGTTTCCCATCACTATTACTTATATAGTATATAAATTAATTAGAAAGCCAGTGGCCCCAATTCATGATATAGTGTGAATTGTATAGTACAGTTTTTTAAATGAAATATATGACTAATGATTTCCCTTTTTCTATTATTTACAATGAAAAAAAATGTCATAAAATGTTAAAAATTTTAAAATAGCTATTTTATAGAGTTAATAATGATAATATTGAAAACTTTATTTTTAATTGAATGAATTTTTTATGAATGTTAGCAATGTATTATATATTTTCAAAAATATTATAAAACTTTACATTGTATTTATTATTATTATTATTTAAAATTTTCACTATAAACTTCTATTTACTCAAGTTAATTTTAACTACATTTAAATTATATTGATCAAATGATGTATTATCTGAGGAAATGTATAATTTATTATGTCATTTAAAAATTATAATTAGCCTAAAGATTTCCAAAAAACTGCATAAATAATAATAACAATAATATTAAATACATCCAAGTAACTGATCATTGTCCTATTATAAAAAATTAAGTTTTATATTTTCTTATTTTCCAAGGTCTAATATGATCAGGTTTATACAATGACACATTAGGGAAGTCAAATATGGTTCTTGATGGCTACGACAAGCGTAACTACAAAATTATTGGATGAGTTTGGTGTTTATGGCGGGCTTTCCTCCGAGACCATACGACACTATCAAGAAAAATCTCGTTGAAAAGCTTTTTACTAACTGAAAGTCGAACAAGGGTTCTCTTGCGCCAAAACACGCATTTCGACCAATTGACCATTATCGACCTTCGATCATTATTCCTATTATAAAAGGCGTTAAAAACAAACACAAATATTGCATAAAATATTAATGAGTAGTGTGTTTATTATTTAATTTTAATTAGCTATCTAATTATGAGTATTAAAAAGTGTGAAAAATGTAAAATTTTACCATATTTTGCTTTATTTTTAAATTATAGATTGCTCTCATTCATTCAAAACTTCCAAATTCCAAAAATTTTAAAAACAATAGAAAATCTAAATATTATCAATAAGTATAATCAATCCATCTTATTTACGCCCTCAGATGATGTCATACGCCTGATCTGATCAAGGGTTAAAAATATTAAATGTACAATTTAACTATTATATTTTAGATATTATCATGGATATTACTTGCCTGGTAATTAATATTTTTCAACTTTAAATTTAAATAGTATATTATATTATAGTAGTAGTATATTTTAACATCTAACTGCAGAGTTTTCACTCAATCGATATGTTAAATATAAAAAAGAAAACTACCAATCAATATAATTTATTAATCATTATCTATTTTACAAAAGCTTTGTCAAAAAATATTTAACTTTATACTTTAACATATTTTAAACTTATTATAATAAATAAATTAATTTTTTTTCATTTTAGCTTTTTGACCGGTATAATGTGTAATGCAATGTAAATACAGAACAGATTTTTATCTTATTAGTATTTATTAGCTAATTATAACAGGATGGGATTTTATTAGAACGGATTTTGTCATATATTTGAACAAAACCGTTTTACAGTAAATTATTTATTTTCTTATGTAAACACATCATTTTATGTTGAAAGGTACATATGATACATATAAAATATATAATGATATAGGTGCCTATTAGCATATTTTGAATATTTAAAAATAATTTTATTTTATGTTGTATAACATGTTATATAAGATAAATCAACGTGTTTAACAAATGCTTGATGGTGAAACTGAATTCGATATCTTAAAATATATTAAATTTATATGTGTACCATTACTTTTAAATTGTAAAATATTCAAACTCAATGTTCATTTTTATCTATTTATAGAAAAATTAATTTTTCTTTTTTTTTTTAATTTAAAATAAAGCTATTCAAACAAAATTTTGATGACAGGTCCTTAAATATAAATTAATTGAAAGCAAACCAATATTTATATTCTCCCGAAAAAAATTTGAAAAAGTCCTTTTAACAAATATACATTTAATATTAATATTTAAATAAATTTTTTGGTACTAATTTTGTTTTTGATTATTTAAGATTCTTAAAAAGGTTTAAAGTAGGCAAAGGACAATATATCTAATAATATTGTCAAAATCGAATTAATTAGTATTTAATTTAATTGAAATATGAAAAAATGTATGAATAGTGACAGCGAAGAATCCCTGAATTCTTACAATAATACTGTATATAATTTGATAAATTATGAATAACATAGATCCACGACCTTTTACTTGGTAGTGTTCAAGTTTAAGATCTAAGGTGTTTACATAGGAACTATTCCTAATATTTTTAGTTTATTCTTTTGTATAATATGATCAATAAAAAAAAGAAAAACGATTTTTTCTCATTAGTTACGCTGTTATGTATTCATAGATGGTTTTATCAACACATAGTGTTTCTTCTGGTCATTATAGTCGCCTAGTATTTATTGTACTTACATTAGTCACTATCTATTTATTTATATACCTTTTCGTTTTTTCTAAAATTCTACTCGCTTATTTTATTTTATTTTTGCTACGGTCACTAACGAGCCGTTATTTTAAATATTTATTAATTAAATTATTGAACAAAGTTGCATAAATAATATCATTACTTTCGAACCTACATAAAATGTAAACTTGGCAGGTAACATATATATTGTACAGTTTTCATTTATGTTACATACTTCGTTTACCAGTCAATCCGCCGTTATTGTAATTTAATTTATTGTAGTCCATATAATATATATGAAGTTATTTTGTTAAATTGAAAAAAATCTATTTTAAATACATTTTTAAAATAGTCATTATATTTCATATTAAAAAAAAATGATTATATTTTTTTTTTTTTTTTTTATACTATATAATAACTTGCTAAAAAAAAGTATATAATAAAAAAATCGTTATTTAAGAATAGACAAGTAAACAATTTATATGTATTTCAGATTAAATATTTATAGTCTTATTTTTTTAAATTAAAATTATCGAACTGATACAGAAATTTAACAATGATGATCAGTTTTTTAATAGTATTATATTTATATTAACTCGGTTTTAAATTATTTCGATTGACATTACAAAACCATGACATTTATTTTATACATTATATGATTATATTTTATTTTTTTTATTTTTTTTATTTAACGCCAAACGGCAATTCAAAAGAAATAATAACAGAGTACATAATAGACTAAATTAACAAATTGTGATAGTAAGAATATAATAATAATGAACATTATTGAATGAAATAACCTTAACAAGT
>JAIPRL010000408.1:96193-144940 GCA_025469235.1 Pemphigus obesinymphae
TATGAGGAAGGTGGGAGTAAGTGAAGAAGATGCGGGAGATAGAGTTAAGTGGAAGTGTAGGACCAGGGTGGCCGACCCCAAATAGTTGGGAGAGAAGGCGAAGGAGAAGAAGAAGAAGAAGAAGAGACAATACAATAATATAAAAATAGATAAATAAATATAGTCGGACAAATTCCTTGATAAAATTATTTGAAAAATTCAAATTCACCATTTATCCAAGAGTTATTATTTAAGTATACCTACTTATAATATCGCATCCATATTTAACATGAAATTAAATTTGAAACCCATTTTATTTTTGTTCAGAAACTGTTTTTTAGTACATTATCAAAACTCAAAAAACTATAATTAAGTGTTAAAAATTAAAAACTAAAATCAAAATCATTATTAAATTAATTTTTAAAATCCAAAGATTTAAGATCATGCCTAATGTCCAAAAAAATATTTTCTGCTACAATGAAAATGTAAGATAAATGTATAACTATAATAGATAGATAAAATACAAAACCTAAAATGTAGTTATCGAAATCTTAAATCATTTTATCCTAATTACGGTATATAAACACATCCCGAAAAGATATTTATAAATATAAAAACAATAATGCTAATTTTCAGTTAAAACGTGTTACTTACATTTATCATATTAGTATGATAATTTACTTGATAGGGAGTTTATCTATCATTTCACCATTCAATTGGCCATAACTATTCACGAAACAATAAATATCGTTCTAAAACCATGCTACTTTAATACATTCATAACAGAAAAATTTATAAGCTGAAGAGGAAATTCCAGGATCTAAGGATAAATTATTAATCCATTGTATTAGACTTGTAAGTATGCATGTATGCAGATATTCGGCAATCCTTATTTATATTCATTATTCGATATAAAATGTTCAATTAAATGATAGGTACATGAAAGAACAAGGTAAACTAAAGTAAAACAAATGTTTATTTTGAACCATCAATTCATTAACCAACTAGTAATTATGGAAAATTAAATAGTGTTATCCCATAATAAGATCTCAAAAACCGGGCAATATATATATAGAACAGAATGCAAAATAACCCACGTACATTATTATTAAAATTAGCTAAAAATCAACAAAAAACTATACGATATTCTTCCAGGTAGTGAATATAATGTTTTAAAAATTATTCGACGTCATTTTTATGCCGGTTAAGAAAATAAAATAACCTATAGAGTTTTCACGAGTTTTAGTACCTACCTATACAGTTTTATGATCTCGGGTTTTCTTTTTTACTGTAATATATACGTACAAAATATGTATTTTACTCGTAAGTTATGTACATAAAAATGGGTATACATATATATATATATATATATACACATATACGACGGTGTATAAAATATAAATAACAATGATAATCATCGAGCCCGTCGTACGTGAGTATATTATCGTAACGGCGCCACATATTTCGAGACAAAATAATATCAATGATAAAAATAATAATAATAATCTTCTCGTCGATTCCCGAGAGCTAGATTTGTGTAAATTATTTACAATGCATACATGCGGCTGGCTTAGAAAGCAAGGGTTCTGAATTACATTTATTCAAAATCATAAACGAAACAAAGATTGAAAGAAGATAGAAATCATAAATAAATTATATTTTTGTATGCAAGTTCTCGTAAACTATTTTATTAATTATAACGGAAATCCGTAAAAAATCCATAAAATGAAATTAAAAAAAAAAGCAGCAAGTAGAGGATTAAAACACTACACTCTAATACGACACTAATAGTGAATATATTACATTTGAAATCGATAGTATTTCTTATTAAAATACACTTGAGAGCTTGTAATTTTTATACTATAAATTATTATAAACCCAAAGTTACAAAAATAACACTGCACGTACATATTTCAACAACTATTTTATCATCTTCATAGCGAATCTAGAAAAAATAACTTTTTTCATGTTTTTGGTTTATGATAAAGATGTAACATAGATGTTGAATTACACATACGCAGTTAAAAATGTATTATTTTTGTTACTTTGGGCTTATAATAATTAATGATAATATTACTTTCTATAAATCGATGTTTTTCATTTTAAAAACATGTTTAATTGTATGCTACCACATTTTATTATTATTTCAATAAAATATTATAACAACTATGTCAATTTTATTTGTTATTTTTATACTTATAAAAATAATTATTTTCCATTATAAAAGGTAATTTCTCTTTATACTTAAAAGAACTAATGATAAAATTAAAAATATTCTCTCTGAAAAGTACCATCTAGAACATAATTTTTATCATAAACCTCTTATTACTACAAAACACATACTCAATTCCAGAAAAATTAAAATTAAATTGAATATCATAGTGAAATCAATAAATTCCATGTCCCGCTCAAAATTTAGGAATAACCTAAAAGCGAAAATCTAAAAATTTGGACTCTATACTATATGCCTTATAAGTTACATTAAGCAAACAAAAACAAACTTCCTATAAATTGTCTACTACCCAAATAATAACCGTCCATTATGCTACAACTATTATTATTATAATTAATCTATATTGAAACATCTGACTTTCGAGGGTTCTATATCTAATTTTTAATCCTCTTTTTATATCATCTTGTAATCGCTTATCAGATGCATATTTGAGGCCTATTAATAAAATACAGAAATATAAAAAGGTTAATGTCATATAAAATTATTTTAAAATATATTTAAATTTAAAAAACACTTTCCTGATCACTTAAAAATGTCACGGTAGAACCTTTTATCCTAAGCGAATGAATAACTCCAATATCATGATGGGGCTACCAAACATGTCTTTGGCACATTCTTAAGGTAACGCTAAATTTTCTTTAGCGCTTTTTCGAATAAATGACAAATGTAAAATATGGTTGTCAGATCTACTTGGTACAGTTACTTGGTATCAGATTGTAATATATAGTAAAATTTGAGTCACTTAATTTCATATAAGCACATTTTACAAGTCTTAGCCATTCTGGCCTTAGCCCATTCATTGTTTCTATGACAGATTTGTACTTTATTAGGCCAATTTAACTGTGTACACATACTCCTCTTTCAAACCATTATATTATTATATTAGAAGTTACCCAACACTTGAATTTCATTGGGGATTCCAATAAAACACCTTCATAATTCAGTTTTTCTTGAATTTATTATACATTTATAGTAATTAATTTACAGTTATGGTTATTTACAGTAATTTCTATTGACAATGGCCAATATATGACATACCCGTAAATAAAGGCCATGTATATAAAATTCCATCAATCCTTGGGTCACAAATCATATTGAATTTAATTTTTTATAATCCCCTTACTTCTATTCATAAAAAAATTGTATGTTCTTTTATGTAAAACAACAACTCATAATATATTTAATAAATAATTGATCAAAATGTTCAAATTTTTAATCATTACTTTAAATTGTATACAATAAGTGAACTATTAAAATTGGTTTGAGAATAAAGGATTAAATGTATTTGATTAGTAATTAGGATAAAAAGGATTTATAGTGATATTTTTTAAATAATGAACCTGGAAATCTCGTTTTTAGCATGAAATAACCATTTAAAAAATGCTAATACAGTAATTTAAAATCAATCAATTTTCAAAAAAAAACATTGGATTTAAAACTTTTTCATTTTAAGCTAGTGGTGGAGGTTTTATGATATAGTTTAATATAAAATACGAAAGGTAATGAAAATAACAATAATATTAATACGATAGATAGTTAATAAAAATACTATAAATTTGTAGCAAATTCAATTAAGTACAATTTTCAAATCATTTATTTTGGATTTTTTAGATATTATTCGTTTTCGGTTCATTAAACACTTTTTCCTTTAACTATTAAATTTTATAACATTTTTATCAATTCCTATAATTTTAACATTATACAAACTAAGTATTAAAAGATTTATTTTTATGGGATCTTTGTCTACCTAGCCACTAAAATTTTAACTATGTTTTTGGAAAGAGTGGGCAATATTTTTTACGCTCTCTTACTTGTAATATTGATAGTTATTTTAAAAAGACACAGCAAGTTATCTTTATTCCGTTTCATTCACTCTCCATAAATAACCTTATTCTTTAACTCAAAATGTTATATACGTTTAGAATTTACAAATAATCGGTTTTTCAAAAATTCAGTCGTCTAAAAAGTTCAATTTGATCCCACAAATATTTCAAGAGATATGGGCTATCGTATAAACACCGCTATTATATTAAACTATAAAATACTACAATTTTAAAAGCGTTTTTCTCAGAACTAAATTGTGTAAGACAATGAGTAAAATATCTCAAAAACATACAAATTGATCTATCTGAAATTTTTCGTGCTTATTTTTCAAATAAATATCACGTGCTTGATCGAAGGATTTATGTTTAAATATTTTAAATGTATCTTTTTTTATTATTTATTTACCAAAAAGAGTAATTTTTAATATAAATTTCGATTTAATTTTCGTTTCGAGCCATTTTGTTTCTACTCAACATTTTCCAAAAACCGAACGTTTAAACACTAGCTATTGTCATATACTTATAAAATTATTTGAATTCATTATATCAGATAAACTTCTGCAGAGTTATGCTAAGGGTTATAAACACTTTTTTTAAGCATGTTTTTAATTCTCCAATATTGAGTATTTTGTGTGAAAAAATGTTTGAAAAAATATAACTTCATCAAATATATACACTTAGACTAATATGTAAGTGGTTTTATTAAGTTAAAAATATATTTACCCTTCTAAACGTATATAACCTCTTAAACTTTCCTACCCTTAACTGATCTCCCAATCAGCCCCTATATACCATATTCACAGGCTGCAGCTATAGTTCACTGTTTATTTGTTTTTTCAGTTATTCATGATCGACAATTGTGCGGACGATTGGCGGATCGCAATGACGTGGCAGCGGATCGCTACCATCACGATGGAACTGGTGATTTGCGCCATCCACCCGATCCCGGGCGAGTATTACTTCGAATGGAGGACCAAGCTAGCCAATAAGCATGGGAAACTGGAAACACGGTGGGTGCCGTACGACGTGCCGCTGTCGCTACCCATGTTCTTCCGGCTGTACCTCATCTGCAGGGTAATGTTGCTGCACAGCAAGCTGTTCACGGACGCGTCGTCCCGCAGCATCGGCGCTCTTAACCGGATCAACTTCAACACGAGGTTCGTGCTAAAGACGCTCATGACCATTTGCCCGGGCACGGTGCTGCTCGTGTTCATGGTGTCTCTGTGGATAATCGCCAGCTGGACGCTCAGACAGTGCGAGAGGTAAAAAACAACCGATAGCGACATACAAATATTAATACAGTATAACGACGCGAATAATAAATTACAATATTGATATAATTAATATGACGACAGTTCGATATAACTAACGATGACCGTTATTTATTTATTATTACGAGCGATTGGGAACGAGAATTATTCGCGACTTATTTAATTTTTTATAATTGTTCGTATAATATAATACAATACCGGCAATCACGGGTAAATCGGACAGCGATGATGAGCTTTGCTAATTGTCAAAAATAACTGGGAACATCGGATGAAATTTCATCGATATTATAAGAATATCACTAATACGATTTATCAGTTTGTATATTGAATCATATTTGAACCCTAGTTGTGATTAAGTTCAAGTATAAGTGTACAGTTCATTTTTGTGTAAATATTTCAAGGCGAAGACGTTACTATTTGTAATGCTCTCCGACCATAAACAATTAATTACAGTAGATGGAGCCGCTATCTATCCAGCTATAATGACGAATTTCTTCCATCGGAAATTATGGGCATAAATTCATGAATTTTATATAAAAGTGAATGTACACGATTCGCTTGGGATGAAATAAATCATCGAAAGTGAATAAAAAGTAAATAATATAAACGTTGAATCATTCAAAGTGATTATCCAAGATGAATGATGAATATTTTTTAGAGTTGATCACTCTAGGTCTAGCAGATTCATCACAAAAAGAAAACCATCAAGTGAAACACATGATTTGGTTAACTAAAAACTAAACTCAACTCTATTTTAACATGAACTAATTTATATATATATATATATAAATACATCAGTATTTATGACAACAATGTATTATAGATCTTAAATGATATATGTTAGTGCTTCATTAAATAATAGACATTTTCTTTGGATGATTTATTCATAACGACCATCTAAATTGAATATAAAATTCAAAGTATAATTAATAATTAATAATTAATACCATTGAATCATGTAGAATAATAATCAAGAATCGCTCTTAAGTTATTATAAATGAACCACATAAATAGTGTAGCTTACTATTAGTGAAAATCGATTCACATGGTTTTTATAATAATGGTTACAATATTTATAATATCATTTTTATAACAAACTAATTTTATATATCATTAGGAACATATTTCCATAAGTGAAAATAATATGAGGAGTCCAATACAAAATGTAGGCGAGTTTTCCCATTTCAGATGTAGTTGGGGAGAATAAAGGAGAGAAAATGCCGTTGAGTATGGAGATGAAATGGCTGATACCAGCCTGACAGTGTATACGGTAGCCGTTTCATCAGTAAAATGTGCAGGACTACCAACGGCCATGATATCGATGTAAGGAAAGCACTAAAGTTATTTATGGTAGATTCACGCGTGAGTACGCAGGATAGTTACAAAGTGAAATTAGGTTCATAGAATGTAGAAGTATTGACAGATAGAAGCAAGGAGATAGCAGAATTTTTAGGAGAAGGAAGTTGAATAGTTACTGTGTAACAGAAACCATGTAAAGAGGTTAGAAAGCAAGGAAAATTTATGAGGGATACAAAATCATATACTCAGAAAATACGAGTACAAGGAATGGTGTGGAGTCATAGTAAACAAAAAAAATTAAAAGAATAGTAGTAAAGTTAGTCAGAAAAAGTGATAAAATAATTATGGTAAATATAGTGTTAGATGTATAAGTGTTAAATATAGTTAGTGCATATACTCCATAAGTGGGATATGAGGAAAACCAAAAAGAATGGTTCTGGCAGGAAATAGATAAGGTAATTCTGGGAATTCCAGGAAGTGAGTATATTTTTATTGAGATAATATGAATAGACATATAGAAAAGAATAGATTAAATTAAGATAGGTTGCATGGGGGATTTTTAGAAAGAAATAAAGCAAGAGAATGATTATCAAATTTTTGGTTAGCGTACAAATTAACGGTTATGAATACTAATTTTAAGAATAAAAAGGAGCATTTTATAGCATATATAAGCTTAGAGAACAAGTCACAAATTAATTATTTTATATAGAGGAGAGGAAGTTTAAGACAATGTAAGGACTGCAAGGTTATCTACGACGAGAGTATAATAACACAACATAGATTAATGATTGTGGAGATTTGGTGTAAAATAAAAGAGTGCACAGTAAGGAAAATATAATTAAAGAACCAAGGATTAGATTATGGAAATTAACTGATAAAATTGAAAAAATACTTAAAAGAAAACTGAATAAGACTAAAGTGAAGGACATCAAGGACAATATAAATGTAATGTGGGAAAAGTTAGCAGTAAATATTAAGAGAATAGTTAAGAAGTCGTCGGTGAGAGTAAGGGTAGTATGTAGTATGCCAGAGAATAAGCAAACATGGAGATGGACTATAGAAGTAAAAGAGATAATATCAAAGAAAAAACACAGTTTGAGAAATAGCAAAAAAATAAGAAGAGAAATGATTGGGTAGAATATAAAAGTTTAAGATTAGGTGAAGCAACAAAAAGTGCAGTAACAAAAAATAAATTCGAAAAATATTATGATTTTTATGAGAAATTAGGAACAAAATAAGTATATAAGCTGGCTAAGGGAAAAGAAAAATGCATTTGTATAAAAAATGAAGACAAGAAGGTGTTAACAACAGAAAGGTGATGAACAGGCAGCAGATTGAATTCGGTGGATGTTTATGACTAGAGTGGACGATCCTAAATAGTTGAGAGAGAGAGCGAAGAAAAAGAAGAAGATTAGGAACTTATTTTCATATTCGTATTGAATAATACAAGTACATGTAAATACTTTTTTTAAATACTGAATATTCACTTTGGATTATGCATTCAAAATTATTATCCAATGTGAATCGTGGAAGTCCACTTGTAATAATAAACCTACTAAATATGTGCAGTAAAATTATTCCCGAAGTTTACGATGGCAAAAATTTGTAACGCGGCTAGTTGGGCGGCAGATCCATACATAATACACACAAATGTCAGAGTAAGTATATGTAATGTAGTTATTTACTCTAAAGTCAAAAATGATTTATAAAAACTTACAAACTCTGTTAGAATTTTAATTATGAATATAATCGCCTATATGGATCTATAAAATAATTCTCAATATTGCCCGATATTTCCAGTCATTATTGACATGCAAACATACACGTTTTGACCGATATAATATAATATATACGTCTCCATCCGCCGAATAATAATACATTCATATCGTTTTGCGACAGTTCAAGGTGATATCGACAGTGTTCTATTAAAGAATCAAAGGATTGACTGTCTGTGTATGTGTGTGTGAATAAGTAGTATGATTGCGTTACCCAACTATGACAAATTATAACATATATATATACAAGGTATCAAGGTGTATCTTATACCATGTAATACTCAATGGTTTTTAATTTCTGTAGAATTAAAAATGTCAAGTACAAAAATATTTAAATTACTTTAATTTTTTATTTTCAATATCAATTTCCAATTACTAAAACTCCACGTGACACATAATCAACTCTACTTTTTTGATGATAAAGTGGGACATCAGCTTTAATAAATCATTTGTAACTGAATAATCTTAGAAATTATATACCAAACCGATATCAATCCGTTTTCACTGACATATAGAGAATTGATTTCAGTAGTTAATTAATGTATAATTATTTTTAAAAATTATTGTTTACTTAATGCATATCAAAATTTTAAAAATTATTTTTTGAATTAGCTTCATCTTTCTCATTTATATTATTTGAGTAACAGTTGTTTTGTAAAAACATTATTTTTACTAATTTCATAATAAAATATTTTTACTTGAAATCTTCATTCAGAAGGCTAACTTCTGTTGACAGGTGCACGTGGTAAAATATCTAGGTCGTGTACTTCTTGCCTTACAAAATCGTTTACAATTGGACATAAATACAATTTTGCTTATCTATTTATATGAAAATCAAGTCAGTGGTATATTTATAAAGCCAGATTATAAGGATAGATCTACCCCCAAAAAATCTTTTTGGTAAAAATATAATCTTTGTCTTAAATTTTTATAGTCAACCGCCTGTACTAAACTTCTTTAAGTATATCTTATATCATTACTTCTTGTGTGAATTCATTGTAAAACTCCTTATTGAGATAAGTTATCAGAACAAAAATATTTTTAATAATGAATCATTTCTTATAACTTTAAATTTAATTTATAATAAATGTTGTTAACATTGAAAAAACAATTAAATACCTTAATTTTTATTATTCTTATATTTTGATTATTTTATCGTACCTACTCGAATAATTTTACTAAATAGCCATAATATATAGCATTAATATTGTTAAATATTGGACTTTTTAATTATTTGTTTTTATATACTTGGGGTATTTATTTCACAATATTTTTTATAAAAATATAGAATTTTTATTATTTTTAGTTGTTTTTTAGGTTTTATTTTTTTCTTATAGGCATTATATACTTTAGACTTGATATTTCGGTGCAGAATATTTATTTAAAATTGTATAATAGTTGATTATAATAAATACTGTTGATAATGTTAAAGTAAATCTATTCTATTTAGGCATTTTAATTAATTAAATACTTCTAACTAAAAACTTCATACGATGTAGTATGTAAAAAGTGTATCAAATTATAATCTATGATTTTACCATACAAATTTTGATTTTTTTAATGACAAAATTTACTTTTATAACATGAAAAAGTTTATTCGAAATTAACAAATACTTTTTCATTTATCAAAATCTGTATTTTTTGGAATACGACAAAAAAAAAACACCATGTACAACGATATAAGATACACACCCTTTACAGTACACAGATCCTACATTGAATCATGAAAAATTATATTTATCCAACAAAGTCGCAATAATATAATTACGACGCACCTCATTTGATGATTTTCCGTTTCGTTTCAATACTTCGAGAAAACATAATACAAACTATTTATAATTTTCCGGCTTATAAATTTTCTAACCCAGCTGTGTATCGTGTTCGATGTTCCGAAATGATTTCAGAAATGGGCACTCTCAGAACTTTTTACATAGAGGAACAATGACAACTTAAAAAGTAAAAACGTAATTATTTATATATAATTATTATTCTTAAATTTTAATCTTAATCTAATAAAATAACCAAAGGTGGATAAAAATTCCCTAATTGGATTTTTTTCCCGCACTTCTATATATATATATATACCAAATCTGAGTAAAAATGTCTACCATTACATCAAAAATAACCTGGGAAAGAATGTCCAGATACAAACCAGCTTGAGCGAAAAATGGTTAAGTCATTAGGCATTTAAAATACAATTTAAAAAAATTAATTTTAAAACAATGTTTATAAAATATATAATATACAAGGTGACCTACGGAACCTGACGTTTTTGAGATGGACTGTACTCTGTTAATTTTTAATGAACAATGAAATGTATTACATAAACATGTCATATGAAATGCATATCATGTGTGATAAATTACGTTGGGTATGTGGTGTTCTAAATGAAATTTCCCTGCCTTCGTCGAAAATCTCCCATCACTAGGGCAATCAACTCACCATCGATTGTTGCCAATTCTTCCCTAATTGTCTTATTGAGTGGGGTAAATGTGCAATTTTTAGTATCCCTCCACCCGCATCCCCCAAGGAAGTCATGTGCTCAAATCAGGTGATCTTGGGGACCACTGGATGTTCCAAAAACAGAAATTACCTTTCCTGGGAACATGCCTCGAACCCCCTGCAACACACGAGCAGTGAGTGGACTGGCACCATCGTATAAAAAATAACATTTTCCATGTATAAGCAGCATCTTTTTAGATCAAATTTAGACCCAAAAAATGTGTTCAACATCTGAATGTAACGTTCAGCATTGAGTGTAACAGCTCCATCATTTTCATTGTTAAAAAAAAATATTGTCCAATGATGCCGAAAGGAGTAGTCACACACCACACAGTTACATGTTGTGAGTGTGGAGATTTTTCATAACAAGTCCCGCATATTAACCGAAATGAAGGAGGCAATTAGGGAAGAAGTGGCAACAATCGTTGGTGAGATGATGGTTCGAGTGATGGGTGATTTCGACGAAGCTTGGAAAATTGCAGTCAGAAAGATGCGGATACCACATACCTGGCGTAATGTATCACACATGATATGCATTTCATATGATAGATTTGTGTAATAAATTTCATTTTCACAAAAAAATTAATTAATATAGACCATTTTAAAAACTTCAGGTTCCCACTCAACGAAATGTATTTAGATTTTAGTCTAAAATTACTTAAAATAAAAATGTCGTGAATTACTAATGTGTGATGTTTAGACTATTATATAGATATTCAATATAAATATGTAATTATAATATAAACTATAAAATGTTACCTAAGTAGATATATTTAAGTTGTAAAAACAATAACGTATATCAAATTAAAAATACAAAATGCTAGATCACATTTTAAAAGATATACAAAATCTAAAATTAATTAAAATATCAAATAAATAAATAAGTATTTAAAATAATAAATAACAATGAATTACATTCAAACTAATATTATTATAATTATAATATTATTATTATAATATTATTTTATTATTTTATTAATATAGCAATATAATATATTGAACTAATCTATAGACATAAAGTACTAAAAATGTATGGTTGAAAATATTTTCAAGCAGTGCAATTGTATACCTTATTGATAATATTCATCGTACCTACCATTTTGTTTTGGAATCAAATAGATATATTAGTACGTGCAATAAGTTAACAAATGTATTTTTATATACATATTATATTATATTAAATCTAACATCATATATTTCTTATAAATGAAGAGTATGTTTTAAAACCCGTAATCCGTTTTAAATTTATAATTTTAGTGAAAATATATGAAAATAATTATCATAATTTATATAACTTTTATCAAATTATTTACTATATAACTAACCATTGAGCTGAAATTGCAATATTACGATACAAAATCGTTTTGAAATGAATAATAAATAAATAAATCTTCGACTAATAGCCATTGCAGTCGAAGTAAAATCGGATCAATAATAAAAATTAAACATTTCTAAAAAATAATACTCAAAATATAATTTATACTAATTCGATTTTTATTACATTGTAATTAACAATTTTAACACTTGTAGATGTATAATTAAAATAATTTGTAATAAATATGGAAAATATACGTTTTGGCCATTTTATCCCTTGGATATTTTTACCATAAAAACTTTTGGTTTTTATTACGAAATTTGAAAAGAAATTTTCAACCCAACCCTAACGCTGTGCGTCTCGTGAAACTTAAAACGTACATATTCCACCCAACAATAGAGTTTACTCTGGCGCCGAACGCGTTTTACTACTTTATTTTTGACATTTTATTCTGTGACGAATAAACGACAGTGAATATCCAAAACCATTTTCATTAGTGTGTATATAATATGCTCTCTCGTATTTATCAATTGTACCCCTGGCGTAGTAAAGTGCTTTTTTATGAAAATGAACTCGAGCAATATTTAAACAGACGTGCCTATTTCGAAATCGGCATGAAATAATCCTTTCAAAGTGACAAATCAAGTAGGAAGGGGTGAAATGTAAAATTTAATTCAATCATTGAAACCATTAAACGCATTATCTCCACATTAAGAGCATATTTTTGCCTTTTTATACAAAATATTCACAATAAAAATAATCGTACTATACTCCTAATAGAAGGCAGATGTGTATGAAATAATATAATACTCATAACTCGATATTATATATTTCAATCATATCTCATACGATTCAGATTATTTGTACAATTTCTGAATATAATAAATTCCTCATTTTTTTACTCGTTCTACCAATTTAGCTTAATATTTGTAAAAATATATATTTTAAAAAGAGAATATATATATATATATATAAAAATAATAAGTACTTATATATATTATTATTATTTTTTATAATATAGGTGTATTTATTTTAATTTTCATAAAAGTATTGAATAAATTATTTTTTAATTTTAAATAAAACAATATTTGTACCTTTGTTTTTGAAAAATATCAGAGGAGGAATAAATAAACTTTGGAAAGAAAATAAAATACCACGAAAATCATCATCACTGATTTTCAACCCATTTATGCACACGAACTAACCATGTTTGCCATTTTCAAAATAATTATTCCTAAAAACCTTATAGTAAACATTAGAAATATTATCATTTATTCATTTTGTAAAGAACAATTTAATTTTTTTTTTTTTACTGAACTTTGTGCAGAATACTTAAAAAAAAATTATCTGTTATGTATATATCTTATGATTTCAATACAAAATGCCGAATAGAAGACTTTCTCGCACCGGACGTCCAAACTAAACTTTACACATAACGCTCAACTCTATATTTTTCGAAAACTCGTATAACGAAATAGTAAATTTTCCTCCCAGGAATTCATCGGGCCGGTTATGTGCAGTACGATTAATCATTATTTAAACTTTCTTGAAACTTGAAATCCTCAATCGAATAACTAAAATAAATATACGTGACTGATTTTGAAGGTACCAATTTTCAATGTCAATGTGACAAAAAAAAATATATAATAATATAGTTCTGTTCTCTCAGTTTCCAACTAGCAATAAATGTAAAAAATTGTATAATATCTTTCATTGATTTTTAATGTATTTTTGTAAAAATTACATATTTTATATTTTTGTTTATTTGAAAAAAGTTATATTATTTTCATTTCAAAAATATGAAAATATGTATAATTTACCTACATTGGTAAGGTGATATACTATAAACATTTGTATGTACTGATGATTGTATGTGTGTATGTGCACAGTATTCCGCTTTTTTACTTTTCTCTTATCCACATTCCGTATGACTGAATCAAAATTAAATTTAACACCGAAAATACCCGATGATTTTCTATTCATTCACTTATATAAATTGAAAAATATCTACAGTGTGTCACCTGCGAGTTTTATGTAGTAAATACGTAGTTATTGAATATAAAAAATGAGTGGGTATTTATTTTATACTTTGAACTGTTGTAAAACTATTTTTAAATACCAATAATACAAAAAGCTTTTTTCTCAAAATAATCTTCGGAAACAGCGTTTAAAATATGTGTATATCTATATACATATACATGTTAGTTTTCATCGAACAAGAGGCGCGCAAAAATAGACAGTAACACAATTTCAGAACATTAACAGATGATATACCATATATAACCATCATTGTTAAACCGTTAAATATTTCAGTTTGCAGATTATTACATTTTTGAATTATATATTTTAACACAATATCCTGTCGAATTGCATTCCTCATGAAAAACATACCAGCCCTACGGCCGAAAAAAAAATAGCTCGCAAACATAACTGTATATTAATATAAATATATTAAAAATATGTATCTAATACCTATATATTAATATTTATGTAATTCTAGGTTATATTAGTATAATAGGTTGGTAAAATAGGTGAAAATAACTGCAACCAAAATATTCTATAAAATAATGATGGGAGCACTTCGATTATTGGATAGTGTTGGTGGTTGTAGGTATTGCATTTTAAAGCAATGATAAATAATAAATTTCGATAAAATGATTATAATTAGAACTTGGTATATTATATTAAATAAAATAACTATATTGTTGTACATACTTGTACTATAATAATTAAATTTTCTATCGGAATATAGGTAGATATATAACTACAAAATTAAATATTCTGGTCAAAAAAGTTTTCAGAGAATCAAACATAAAACTCCGTCTAGTCTAAAATAAGCAAATCCCAAATAATAATACGTAAAATCTCAATAACATATACATAATAAATGCAATAAATTTAATATATATAATATAGGTATATATGTACAATAAGACAAAAGCTAAAATTATCAAAAATGTTAATTATACTATATTCTTTGTATAATTGCAACATAATACATAAGATATCAATAATATTACAACTACACTTTAATTCTGACAATTCGTAATGGTAAAACCATTGTTGTTTTTTTAAAAACCCAATAATAATTAATAATATAGTTTTGATAATATAATATAATCATAGCCTATTATATCGGCTTTTACATTTAACTATTACTCGTATGGATATTTTGTCTCCGGATAATTGTACATTTGTACCGTTAACCTTCAAATACGTATATTTCAATACCTAAATAAACCGTTTGTAGTCCACTGACCTAACCAATAAAACACTCGTCAACACGTGTTTAAACAAAATAACCATTAACTAACGATTTTTACGTAAATACTGCAGCAGTCAAAAGTAACAAACTCCCCCTCCCCCACACAAACGTAAATAAACCATAGATATTTATAACGAAAAATTACGGCCGGACAACAGATTTAACATCCAATGCTCGAAAATATTCAATGTCGACATATGGTTTTCGGAATAAAACCTACCTATTCTAAAATGGTCATAATCTTTACTTGTTCGGCATACACTATAATAATAGCTCGTATTTTTATACGTACTTTATTCATGAACCATAATGTTGGCGAGTAATTATTCACTCGCCAAGAGGGTTTACATGACTGTGAAACAAAAGAGAGGCGTTCCTCGTTCGTCGTGCTCTAAATGTTCTTCCAGCTGACCGGATTTATCTAAAATACTAAATTTATAAATCAAATATACGTCCGAAAACACTAGTCGTAATATACAACCAAGCGATTAAATGTACATATATAAAACTAATTCATCGTGATTTATCGGCCAACAATTATCATTATTTATTATAATACATTTTTCCACCAGAATGAAAATGAAACGTAAACGAATTGGTTTTCCATTGATTTAGTTAATGGAGATAATATTTGATCTCGACCATTTCCCTGGAGCTTTAATATTAAAAATGTTTTTCCTTACCCAAATCTTGATTAAGTATTCTTCGAGACAGACCATCCATAATTTAGCTCTCTAATCTCAAAATTTTCTTCTCTCACTCATAATTCCTCGGTGTTCTAATAAAACATTAATTGGAAAACTTCACGATTTTAGTATTTTATAGTATTTTGAATAAAAAACAATAGAGAACAAAAAATACCATTTAATTAAATTATGCAGTTTGTATTCTTATACTGTAATTCTTATATAAACAAGTATATATATTATATATACATTATACTTATATTATAAAAAATTAAGTTAAAAGCATTCGAAAATTAATACATTCATAATAAATTCATAAAAGCTTCTTTCATTAAATAAATATTTTAGAATTTATATATACGAGTCAAAACAAAATATACTGTAGTTTGGTTTTATATCTCATTGGTATTGCTGTCAAATAGTTATTTAAGAAAAGTAAATAATATTTTATGTTCTGTCCATTTAGTATATTAATTTTAAATAAAATACAAAAAATAAAACGTCTTAAAATAATTTTATTTTTCCGTGGTTTTTACAGATTATTTTTCCGCTATTTCCATTACGATTTCTCACTTACTCTTATTTTACTACATTTCATTCTAACTTCACCTTAAGATTATTTCCAAAGATCCGTTTTCACTATGTTTAACCATTCAGAGACTTTTTTCCATATTTAACTTCGCCATCTTCTTTAATTATATCTTTTGATCACCTTGTGTGACTTATCATTCAATCATTTTTACCCTCAAGATGATGTAGTACTTGACTCAGTGATCTTTGTTTGACACACGTAAAATCTAGTGAAATCGGGTTTAGTATTTCTGATTTCGTGAACAATTAGTTGATTTTAGGATTTGATGATTTATTATCATAATTAATAAAGAGAACATAGTCTATGATAGAGGTGGCGAACCTGATTTGGTTCAAGTGCCAAAAAGTTGCAATCATAGTTTTAAAAATGTTCACATAACAAAAATTATTTTTAATATGTGTCTACTAAAAACATAACTAAATATAAATTCCGGCTTTAAAACAAGAAAATTCAAAAATTTACATGATTCAGCCGAATCCAAAAATTTACTCGACCCGGTCCGATAGAAAATCGTGATCAATACCTATAACCCGATCCAGCTAAATCCTTCTAGATCCAAAGAAATCATATACTCAACAGTTATCTACCTAATACTTTTCGCTCGAAAATCGATAATTTAATTCTATATAAAAATAAAAACGAAATTTTTATAGTAATATATTTATAGTTATAAGTTGTATAACACTAATGATGAAAAATTGTTTTCGAAATACATAGGTATTTGTTAATATAAAAACAAACTATTTTGTAGAAACTGAGTTTTTATTTTTATATAAATAACTCTACAAGTAACTCAACACGAAAATAAAATAAAAATGAAAATGAAATTTAATTCTAGTTCGAAAACATATAAATAATTTCGCATAAAAACGTTAAAATATAACGAATATTTTAACACTGAATAATTCCAATCCGACATGACAATTTATTATTAGAACCCATCTGACTTGCACGATCCTCCGACTCAAATAAATAACCTTACCAACCCGACAAATATATTTTTAAAACTGGGTTGACTTGCAGGACTTTAAAAAGAAATTCAGTTTTTTTCTTCTTTTTTTATTTTATTCTTCATTAAATATCTGAGTTGGCTTTATTATTTTATTATGTATTTCAAAATCATGTATTAATATTAGTTAGTTAGGTACACTCAAAAACATGAAAATAATTTTAATTTTAATTTGAAGTTTTTTAGAAGTATAGGAATAACGTGATAATTAAATTATGAATATATTACTTGAAATGTAATTTATTATAGACTTACATATATATATATATATATATTATTATTATTTTTATTTATTTTTATTTTTATAAGAGTATTACATTTTTTTAATTATTTCAATTTTTAATTTTAAATATACGAGTATATATTTATAGACGACGCAATTGTCTATATTTTGTTTTAATATTTCACTAAAAATATACAAACAACACGTACATTTATATACGTATGTCTTATATATAATAATTTATTCGGCTGTATAATATATCATGTGCAATTTTCATACACTACTTGCTAAACAATGCCAGAACTTTTAACGTTCCTTGCTCAAGTATCTCAAACGTCTACAATCGGTTAAGCGGTTTCATCAATCTTATACAGTCCCTCTCGAAATGACATTTTTAACGATCATGAAAACAATCATACTTAAGTTTTTGTTTTTCAAACGCTACTATTGCTACCATCGTGTCATGATTATATACGATTCGGTTCGAGTGATTTTGACGCGTCATTTCGGATCCCGCGCATCGTACTTGAGAGGAGTCCACAAGAAAAACGATGCTAAGTTTTATTATTTTTTTTTCCGAATTCTGTTTCGCTTCGCTGGTTGTTTATACAGACTGCAAAAAGGGAGTAGTATAATATTGCTACATTAGCACGCCCCTCTTTCGCTTTTCATCTTAATTATCAATTTCCTTCCAGTTGTTTGCGTTTTTTTTTTATTTTTTCTCATTTTTCTGTCCGTTAAATGAATATCCGGTTATTTTCTTCTCCGTTCGATTTTAAATTCTTCCCACTCTTTTCATGCGTATAGCTCTATCCCAAATTACTCCCTGGAGCAATTATTCTTCTGGCCAAACAAATGTGCACTCAGCGCTCGTATATCCACCAAATAAATATAACAATGCCGAAAATATATACAGACCCATCTGCGGATAAAGGGTGGATTCGCATAAAACAGCAATCAAAACGCACTATTAGAAACGAATAATCAAAATGATTATACTTTCATTACTAATGTTTATCTCCCGTTCCTTTTGTTACCTCCCCCCAACTGGACAAATTTCCTAACTCACATCCCATTCTTTCGACTGGCCACTGAAAATGTATCGTTAAATTTTTTATCGTTGTTGTCGTCGTCAATAATTTTATAATATATTTTCATTCAAATTCCACAATAATTCACTCAAACATGTCCATATATTTCACTGTCCAGTATATACAGAATATTTCTCGTTTTAATAGTCAAACTTTAAATGAATATATTTGATTTAAATGTAAAATATTTTTATACATTATATGAATGATTATTTTCAATATTCTGGAAATTCCAGTTCAAAATATATGAATTTTTTTTTAAATCAATGAAAACTATAATTAATAACAATGCTTCCTAATAACGCGGTATCGTTATTAATATTATTATTTTCTAACAGTGAAAATAGATTTTACGACAAGATTTGTCCACCTGGAATCTAGAGTTACCTATACTTTGAAGTTTGCTAACCGTGGAATCACAGGAATATTGTTAAGTCATAATATGACGTATTAAAACATCTCGCGATAATAAGTTTGTGTGTATCTATTTAAATTATCAATAAAAAAAATCTGATTCCGACAATATTTAAAATATATATCTGAAATTTCACTCCACAACACCAAATTTTTATAACTGAATTCTGGCACACCATGTATATATTTCCTTATACCGAGTTGCAGTAGTTTTCTGCGTAATATATTCGTCGAAATTAAAATTCACTACAAGTCAAATTATTACTTTCCCGGCAAAGTTCTTTATATTATGATAAATTCTGAAGTACCGAAAAGCAGCCATATGAAAGACAAAACAGCAACGTTTTTATCTACCGCTGAAAATTAGTGTCGTTATAAATACTGCTGTGAAATCCAAAGGCAATGGTGTCGGCCGCTCTTCGACTTAGCATCAAAAACCAACTGAAGTTCTTTAATACTAAAATTCGCAAATCCACTGTACGCAATATAGCCCTAAACCGTGTAATTAACAATATTGTCTAGTACAACGAATGTAACATATACTACTGTAATATGCACAAATGTCCATTAACAGAAGAACGTGACTCCAAAAAACGAGTTTCTCTCTCTCAAATTAAAAAATTTCCATTTAAAATTTACGTTTTACCTACCCGTTAAATATTAATATTAATGTATTTCATGGGTATGTGTAACCCAAGTTACTAAAACACATTAATTGTAGTACGAGTATCTACTATAGATTTTATAAATTAATAATTTATAGGATAAATGAGATTAGCTTAGGTTTTAGTCATTAAAAATAAAATGCACGTGCCGATATCACACGTCAATTTAACTTAAATAAATTAATTAAATTAACCCCAAACATTTTCAATTAAAAACCGTTAATAGTTAACAAAAACAATTTCAGCAAGTCAAGTTTAAAGTTAAAATGTAAACAAATATTAACTTTACTCAGTTTAAAAAAAAATTAATTTGCATTACAGAAATCAAAATTCCAATCTATAAAATCATTCTATAAAATATAATACATTTTTCTACATTTAATTTGTCTAACCTATCTAATTAATCATTGTATTTGAATGAAATTAAAACATGTATGACGATCTCATTAAAATGGTTATCCCTCGACGACTATCATAAATTAACTGGATGATTATGAAAATTGCCTATAAATGATAATTGCAGTTAATTCAATGAAAATTTAAAATACCTAATTAAATATGTTTAATAATTTAAAATTTTCTATTTACTGGTAATTACTCTCAACTAAAAAATAGTTTTTTTATTTTAAAATATATTTTTACTTTGCTATTCTATTTTTTTACCAGTAACTAGTTTACCTATTTTAGGTACACAGTACACATATACCTAATAATTAAATCGAATGGTCGAAAATTTGTTCACAGAAAAAATAAAATAAACATCACCTAACCACTAGCTTCATCACTCTACTAAAAAACTAAAAATGAAATTTTAATTTTAGTTGTTATAAGTTAATTACTATCTAATATTAGAAGTTGATAAATTAATAATTTATTAATGATTTTTTTAAATAACTTTTTCATTTAAAATGTTTAAAAAAATATATGTAACTTTGCCTATTTTTGGTAACTTTATTTAATATCTTGTCAAATAATGATGTTTTTTTTCCTATAATAAAATCTAAGAGTTTACAAAATATTAATTGATTATTACAGTGTTAGAGGCTGGTATGTTGACATATTTTTACATTCTATATTATTAAATTATTTAATAACTATCACTGTTAACCAGGTTTATTGCGGAAATTATTATATTAGCTAATATATATATATATATATGAGTATATTGTCTAGATTTGTATACCATCGGTAAATAATAATAACCACAATTTTACAGTATTCAACGGCTGAAACATAAATATTATATATATATATATATATATAAATATATGTATATAGTATATACGTACCACATTGATTAACTATATACTTATTGTCCTATTTTTATTATTATAATTAATTTTTATTTTTTAAATTTTTTTATATGCAGCCTTCAGAAGCCTGCAGTTTAATATAATATAGTAATAATATGGGCCGTTGGTGGTGTGGTGAAAAATAATGACCAATATTATACACTCGTTAATGACTAAAAAATAATAATGAAAAAAAAAAATACATCCTCTAATATTATTCTTCTTCGAATTTTCTCGCTCGTTACTAGGTATAATGTATATGTTTATGAAAATTTGTTTTACTTTTGAAAAAAAAACAATATATATTTTTGTATATTTTGTTCTTTACTGCAAAATTATTTGGTATTTTATTTTGTTGTTTGTAAAAAAAAAAAAAAAAACATAATGTAATACGAGTATAATAATATAATTATCAAACGAAAGAGGTGATCTAGCGGTTATTTTGCTACTGTCCTTATCAGTAGTATGGACAATTGTATATTGCACGCAGGTTCCACGACGAGGACCACGCCAATTACTTGAACTCAATGTGGCTGATAGCCATCACGTTACTCAGTGTAGGCTACGGAGACATTGTACCAAACACGTACTGCGGACGAGGCATCACGCTCTCCTGCGGTATTATGGTAAGATTAATAATGACAAACACACACACACACACACACACACACACACACACACACGTACACACGTACACATACATATACAAATACAAACATACATTCACACACGTGCACATATTACACACTTAAACACAATACAAAAGTACACACATATTCGTATTCACAAATACACAGCCATCGTGTACTTTTTTTTTTTTTTACTTTTGACAGTATATAATATTATATAACGTCATAACTACCACACCTGAGACCGGAAATGAAATAATATAATATCACTTCGAAAATCTTCATCAATACAAAAAAAAAAAAAAATCAAAATGTAATTTACTTTATATAACAATTAAAAGCGGACTGTTTACTCTGGAGCTTACGAAATCGGAATAATTGTCCAATTTAGTGGTGGGTGGGGAGAGGGGGTGAGCGATTACACGCGTTCGAGCAGCATGTATAACATGGTGTTTTCAGTGAATATATTACATTATATAATACAGAAAATCCGCTTTACATTATTATTTCCTTCCTCCCCCAAAAAACTTCCCGTCACACGTAATTCAATTAAGCTTATATTTCGAATAATAACGATCGTAAACCAATTTTAATGGAGGACACACCCACGTGGCCCTCGTATACACCACTATAGCCGCGCCGCCGTAAATTAATTATATCCTGGCACGAGCTTCTGCTAACTTTGTAGACACGACACAAAGTTTTAGAACTTTATTTGCTTTAAAAAGCTATTTACAATCAGTGGAAACCAATTGAATTGAAAGCTTTCAAATGTCTCCATTCTTGTGCTAATAATACGAGTATACACCTAATCGTTTTTTTAACATTATAAAAATAAACGTAAGAGTTTATATTAGAGGAAGATTTACTTTGATTTCAGCACACATTTTAAATACTCAATTATGACAAACATGTACATAATGTATGCATTCTTCATTCATCTGTCCAGGATTAACATTACAAGACCTACGGAGTAAAATATGAATTTTTCCATAATTTTCATTCAATTTAAATTATTTTGTGTTAAATCGTTTAATAATTATTTTTTATCTAGTCTTGTGTTAAGGCGATGAAATTTTAACACATTAAGTATACATTTTTTCGTTGTTTTTGTTCACCACCTTATCTTTTACACTCTATTTTTACGTATTAGGAAATAACTGTTTTAGAATATTTAACGGCAACTAATTTTCTAAAAGTAAAAACTTTTTAACTTATGGCGTTATATATATTTTTGTATATTTTAGTATTCTAATATTTTTATTTAAAATAGTCTCCTATTTTTTTATAAATAAATACATTTATAAATATATATATTATATCTCTAGTTTACATGAAAAAAAATTGGTTGGAAATAAGCACTCCAAAACAGTTTTCTCCTAAAACGTATAAATAGAATAAAGTGGTTTACAGGATGATCAAAAATGATGAAAAATATATGCAACCTGCCACTATAATGCGTTGTCCATGGTATTATTTTATATTACAAAATCGTAATTTGATTCATAAAACCATGTTAAAACTATATACGTAAAACTATAGACGTATTTTCCATTGTCTGAAAATATCTCAGTGAAACACCAACCACATTTAAGGGTCCTGCACTTTATTTCACAATTAATTCGTGTTAGCAAAATTACGATAAAGTTCCACTTCGAAGTATGTTAATAAATGTAACGTTTTATGGTGATAGACCTAACGTGAAATAGCAAAGTACTCGCACTCTTGAGCTCGTCTAGACATTTTACTAATTTTACTTAAAATTTCTTCACGATTGGTTAAACCAGTTGTAGCACGCGTATTTAGTTCCGATACCTTGGGGCTCAAAAACCATTGGAGCAATGAATTTCATTCAATGTATTTTAACCAATATTGTCATACGCACCAAAAACGAATGAAATATGAACTCGTGTTTTAAATTGTGTTATTGTCTTTTTTTACGCATTCTAGGCTGAATTTCGATACGGAAACTATACATATCGATGTGTTTTTGGAGTCGATAGGATAATAATAATAAAAACAATAAATCGCGATTCGGTACAAGAGTAATATTGTAATGTTTATGATTTTTAATTTAATTTTTTTTACGGGGTCTGGGTTGTGATCAATACACTGTGTCTGGGGCTCTGTAGGTTTCATGATGAAGATCACGCTAACCTGCTGAACTCCATGTGGTTCATAGCGATCACGTTCCTGAGCGTGGGCTTCGGAGACATAGTGCCAAACACTTACTGCGGTCGTGGCATTGCGGTCACCACTGGCATAATGGTAAGACCGACTCCAGAACAACCAAACAAATATCCCAAGTGGCCTCGACTTTAGTGACCAGAAAGCCTATCCAGCTAATATATAGCTTCAAAAAAATAACTCTAGCGTGCTTGCTTGGAAAATGCATTAAAATAATTAAGAGAGGTATACATACTCGTACTTTTGAGTGGTGAAAAGCACCTGAATAGATTTAGAGTAGATGGAAACATAATTATTGTGAAAACGTCTAAGGGATTCGTATAAAATATATTTATTAAAACTGTTTGGATGGTTTAGTGTATTTTAAAACTTAACATGTATAATTACCCGAATATAATATAATGTACGTAGTATAATATGGCTTACTGACTTTCAATCCTCCAACTTAACTCTTGCCAAACATGGTTTTATATGAATCCCTTTGAACATAGCATTATATTATAATGGGTATAATTACAAGTAAGAGCGTTTCAAAGTGATTATTTAAAAGACCATTCATACGTATATATATGATGCACATTCCAAGTGTCTTACTTGAATATTCCGAACACTATGCGATGCGTCTATAGAAGCGCTTTATATATATATATATATATATAAATATATACATATATATATAAAGCCCCTTGTACAGTAGTTTCAATAGCGCTTTAGATACAATATCATAGATATTTCGTAATAATTTATGTATATTGTTGATACCATTATTTCACAAGTGATATTGTACAAAGTGTTGTCATTTATTTTATTTTATTTTTTTAATTATTATTATTACTTAGAAATTAGACACTTCTAAAAGCATAGACGCACTGTCTTAGACTTAGGAAAACACATACCTATTGAAAAAAAAATACCACAAATTGTTACATTATAAATAAACCTCTTACACGGCGTCTCGAATAGGCAATCGCGGTGTCTCAGTGCACTGCATACAAATTATTAAACTAACCACAATTTTACTCGAGAATAAACGCCTAATATTGACTAGCTATCGGACATATTTTATAATATTAAAATTAACTAATTGGATGAAAAGGACAAAACAGGATAGTATGGTATATTTGTGTATATTTTTTTTATATGAACACTAAATAATTGTCTAATCGCAATGCAATGTCAAATGTATCACGCTTTGTCTAACACTATTTTGCCTCATTGATGTTTCAAAAAAATAACCATGGACTTTAAAAAAAAATAAAAGTCAGAAAAGAATAATTAAATCATCATAATGTGTAAATAATTTTAGATTTTTGTTTTCGTTTTTACAAACTCGGGATGCACGTTGTAATATTATATTATTTTTAAGTAAACTGTACAGGAATTTCTTTGTTTAATATATTGCATGATCATAATATAAATTATATATGATTACATGAGCATTCGAACGCTTGCCGATTGTATACAATTATAAATAAACACAAATAATGAGCACTTTTTTTGTTTTCAACAAAAATTATAAATCTAATGATCGATAGTATATGTCCAAAAAAAACACCACCACCAAAATTTGATACGATCAGATAGAGCACATCAGTAACTGTAGCATACCGACTCCAAATACACATTGATATTGAATATTATGGAACATGCTATGATTTTCCACGATCCCGATTCAGTTAAGCTAATACTAATAATAATAATTCTAACACTATGTGGATGAATGAACTAACAAAAATAACATAGTATAATTTTATTTTAACGTAGACTCCAAGCGATGGGCCCAAAATTATATATTACATTACTGTGACATCAAAAATCAGGATGCACCTAAAGAATTTTTCCGAAAATGATCTATAATTATTACCAATCAGAGATAAACAAAAGAGTTAAACACTACGCTTTTAATACATTTAATTAAATATTCAATAATTAAATCATAAGAATCAGCATTCATTTACCTATAGTGCATAAAGCATTTTAATAAATTGCATGAATATTATAGTTATTTAAAATATTATTATTTATTATTTTTATTTTCATTATAATTAAACTTTTGTTTTTTATTTCCAATTCCCCGAGAGTCGAAGTCGCCATCATTACGATTACGGTTGAAAGACAGTGATGCGATGGCGGCTAAAATACTCAGAGAATTATAAAGTTAATCAAAAATAAGAATAAAAATTACCTAATATTGTTATTATTATTTTTATCATCATATTAAATATAAAATATAATATTTCATATGAAAACTGTACCCACCAGGTACGATTATTGGTGTTCTTTAACGATATATCATCATCAATCATTTATAAAACAAACTTCCACACAAACTTATTCATAACTATGCATGAACAAATTTATGTTGGCTTTGATCATCAAACACAATAAAATAGACAACTACTAATCCATATATAATATAGAGTATTATTTTATTTTTATCCTAACATATTTTTCCTCTGATTTTATTCTTACCATCATTGTCATATTTTTGTCTTCATTTTTTTTTTTTGTTTTTTTTTTTGTTTTTTTTTTTTTAATCGTGTCTGAAACGAAATTTTCAGGGTGCCGGATGCACAGCTCTTCTGGTGGCCGTCGTTTCACGGAAGATGGAGCTATCAAGGGCAGAGAAACACGTCCATAATTTTATGATGGACACCCAACTCACAAAACGAGTATAAAATTATAATTATATCTCAGTTGATCTGATTTTTTTTATATGAAAACTCAAATTATTATTATTGTTATTGTTAAATTTTAGCTGAAAAACGCTGCGGCTAACGTTCTCAGAGAGACGTGGCTAATCTACAAGCATACCAGACTAGTAAAAAGGGTGAACGCGGGCAGGGTTCGAACACACCAACGAAAATTTTTGTTGGCCATATATGCGTAAGTTTATTCAGTATTCAATGTCGTACGTAATGTCTAATATTCAAATATACGTACACATTATATAGTGTTAATGTGTTATATCATCAATGTTGTTCTGAGTTTTTACAATATATACATATAGGTATAATATGTAAATTAATATTGGAAAGTCAATAGCCCCTCAATCATGATATAGTGCGAATATTTTACCCTATTTTTTGAAATATAATACATAATTAATGAACTCTTTTTTTGCATAATTTACAAAAATTTATTTAATTATTTAAAAATTGTTAAAAATTTTTTTTAAAAAATACCGTTTTATAGAGTTATTCATAAATAATGTTGAGAAAAATGTTGTTGAATTTGGTTGAATTTTGAATGAAGAAGAGCAATTTATAATTTCAAAAATACAGAAAAATATTGCAAAATATTACGTTTTCACACTTTTAATACTTGTAGATCGATATATTTAGCTACAATATTGCAATGTTTTACTGTATTTATGAAATTATGAATTAGTCTCAATCATTTAAAATTCAACCAAATAAAACAAAATTTTTTCTAATTATTATCGGTCAGTAATTATATAAAATGGTTATTATCAAATTTTTCAAATATATTCTTGATAATTTTTTTAATATTTTTTTTTGTAAATCGTGCAAAAACAGAGGCCATTAGTCCTATATTATATTTTTAAAAAATTTAGTAAAATTTTCGCACTACCTGTATATCAGAAATTAAGACTACTTTCCAATTAATTTACATACTCCATTGAGATTATAATTTATTGATTAGTTTAAAAATTTAGTATGTTAAATAAGTGCAAATCACAATTTAGTTTGTTTTTTAATGCATTATAGTGTTGTTATCTAAATAATTTACGACTTAGTTGACAGAATTTTAGAGGCACGTATATATATCGACATTCAAATACATGGATTTCCATTTGAAGTTTTGAAGTTATAGTCCGAATCAGAAAAGCGTTTGTAAAGTGTAACGTCTCGCAAATCATATAATAATATCTATAATCATATAGAAAATTGTACAAATAAAGTAGTCTATTATTATACGAACAATTTTAATTATAACAATTCGTATTTTTGATAAATTATCCGTCTGAAATAATATTAGTAGTGGTGTTACGCCCTACATAAAACTATGAAGAATTTTGAATGAAATAATTGAAACTAATATTGATTTAAATGAATTTGACACACAAATACAAATTTACAATTTGATTTCGTCATTTGATACTGTTCTAAAAAATATTTGTCTTTTAACACGTTCGATAATTTTAGTACTTATTCAAATGTTTTTTTCCTGTGGAAAATAATTAACCCAATGTTCTTGTGGTAATTAAATACTAAAATAAATTTCCCTAAAAGTAAATACATAACGTATATGTACTCTTTTAAATTATTAAACTCTTCAATTACAACAGTAACTTTACATTGAACTCAATAAAATTATACGAATCCTTATTTTATCAAGTGTAAAAACTGACTATTGAAAATTTTTAATACACTATTTTTAATATATGTATAATATTTGACATGTCCTGAAAATACGCATATCCAGACAGCAAAATGATACTAATCGTTCCTAAACATTTCCAAAAGGTAAAATAAGATCTTGGCGAAATTTCCAGTCGAAAATTAAACGTTTAAAAAACAATTTTCAATAAATTAAAAGAAAAAACATTTTACGAATATTATATAATGTTTTATAGTATCTTTAGAACATTATATTGAAAATATTTTTAACCGTTAATTTTCCAAACCCAAAATTCCATAAAACATTATTAGAATATTATCATGTTTTCCGGAAATATTTTAAAAATATTTTATTTTTATTTTTTGTTTAGAAAAACGCGTTGTAATAGTATCTAGTATATAATATACATAGTATGTTTATTTTAACAGGAAACATTCATTTTTTTCAATTTTAATTTTCGTATTTAGAAATATTTTGTTTTTAATTTAATTTTAAATTGTTTTTACCATTTACTATATATTTTATATAAGAAATCTAATACTTTAAATTTGTATCTCAATGATAATGTTCATTACGTATAAATATTGAATATTTATCCAACAGTTTAAAACATAAACAACGAAATAAAAAGGAACTTAAAATGTATTCAACTGTTCCAATCATGTTAGTTAAATATGTCTTGCATAATGTTGCAAAATTTTATTTAATTAATATAATAATATTAATTAATATTTAATTTTGCATATGTTATCAAAATTTAGTACTATAAATTTACTTTAAATTAAATTGTCAAAAAATGTCCATAGAAAACTATAAGATTAAAGTTTTCTATTTACAGTACAATAAATTCAATTTTAATTACAAAATAATTAATATTATCGTATTTGTATGCAGATTAAGAAAAGTAAAAATGGACCAAAGAAAACTAATGGATAATGCAAATACAATAACAGACATGGCCAAAGTGAGTACCATAGAAAATTTTACCGTCCTTTAACAGTAAATATGGAGGATAATGATTGATATATTTTTAGACGCAGAACACTGTTTATGAAATCGTATCAGACATGAGTAACCGATATGACGCGTTCGAAGAACGTTTGGTGAATCTTGAAGATAAATTAGTCGCCTTACAAGAGCAGGTGAATTAAAATATATCAATATAAATAAATTACCAATTGTACTTTCGATGTATCACTGTGGAAGGTTTAAAAACACCAAGGATCGAAAACGGTATTTTTTTAATACAATAGACACAATACGTTTATCTTAATATAAAAAAATGTACAAATATATAATCAATAAAATAAAAATACCATTGAATATTAATAGTATATTGGTAAATAATTGACTAAGTAATATAAAATATTTTAAATAGTTTTCAATAAATTAACAAATGTCTTAATAATACTTATTCTAGATTACAAATTATTATTGATAAGTTGTAACTTACATAATACAATATAATATAAATATAAGTAAACTTTAAAACAATCAATAATCAAACAACCATAAATACTTTTTCCAAAGTATTCACATAGCGGAATATTTACATATAACTATAATTTATTACGAAATTGTATTTCATCGTTATTTATACGTATTTGTACACATTCAAATAACGGTTAAATTAACGTCTTTTTTGCATCAAGCTTACAAAAATTATGTAGTTATTTTTATTTTATTTTTTTAAAGTTTATTACTGATTTCTAATCGAGTGGATATTTGGTTGGATAAATCTTTTCGAAATTTAAAGAAAGTCTATAATCGTGCCAAATAATTTAAGGAAAAGTTTCCGCGTGGTTACATATTTTCGAGTGATTGAACTCTACTTGAATTTAAAACTATAACAACGGATAGGAGTTAATAATGAAAACACTACAATATTTTTTACAATATTAATGTATTATATGTTATGAGATACAAAATATAAAGAATGATACGTAGAATAATATATACCTAAGCTAAAATATCATTGCAAACTTAATTACATTTATACCAAAATGAAATATTATTCATCTAAATTAATTGTATTATATGTAATATTTGAACTATTTCCCTTTATTTTATAGATTAATATATTGTATATTAGAAGTAGCAAAATTAATTTTACTTATTACTCACTAGCTAATCAAAATTATGAAAAAAATCAAAAACATCTACGCTTCTATATAGAGCTACGACTACGACAATTTTAAGTTAATATGAGTATAATCGAGGATAATATGCAAAAATATATGTATATCTCATTTCATGTAATAAACGAACAAAAATAAACCTATTTCGAAGGTATATACTTTATTTTGAACTAAAATACGTCGTACGAATTCAATTTTTAGGGTCATCAAGTAGAAAATAAATAACGAAAATATGTGTACAAGCAATGCATGAAAAACCCATCTAAATCAGGATGGAGAAAGAAATTATTAAAGACAAAATCCAGCATATTTTAAATTAAAAATAATAGTTAATCTTAATAGGTACTTTAATAGATAGGTAATATAAAAATGTTATTTTATTTATAATAATAATACATAATATAGAATATACTACATATACCTACCCATAATTAAATATTCAATAAATATTTTTTTTATTTCATATGTTTACGTAGGTAATATAAAAGATTTCAATATTGTTTTTAAAAGTAGATATATCTATGAAAAATGGTAAAGTACATGACAATAATTATCCTAGATAAAACATCTATAATAGTACTTATACATTCAAAGATACCCTTAAAATAATAATACTCAATAAAAATTATATAAAAAATATAATATTAGGTAATACGAGTAATTTATTTATCCAACCTAATTAAGTAATTTAAGATATTTTATTACGCTTAATTTTTCTTATATATATATATTGTATATACATAGTTTAAATGTAATTTAAATGTATTTCTCGTTAGTCGATTAGATCTTTACATTTTTTATAATATTTTTTTAATTATTGTTAAATAATTATCCATTGAAAATGAATATAGTGTATTTCCTTTTTACTTTAAATATATTTTATCATAATTGAAATTAATTTTAATTAAATACAACGTTCAAGTTTTAAAATAATATTATAACGTAGTTCACAAACATTATATTAATATTGAAATTCATCGAATAGTACAACAAATATACGATGATAAAGTTAACACTTAGTAATTCTAATCAAATCATCGATAATTGACAATAAAGTTTTAAATTAAATGTACGCAGGGTATTCCAGGGGTATATTATTGCTCATATTTTTAATCAACTAAACATCTATTAGCCAAAAGATGTTTTTGTAATCATTACATTTAAGTCTCCCTTATACAAATCGATACATCCATTAAAAAATCACCTTTAAGAGGTGGATTTTATATTTTATGAATTATAATTATTCTTTGAATAATAACAAAATTAATTTAAATAGAATTTATTTAAATATAATAAAATACCCATGTATAATATCACTATATCAGCTTATTAAATCTATTATCGTAGCACATCGCTCTCGAATTTCTACTAATTTTTTATTCTGCGTTAAATGTACCGATTTTCTTAACGATTAATTTAAAAACACGAGAACTATTTAATAATATCTTTTCGGTGTTAATTTAATCAGGATATTTTGACGTGTCATCATTAAAAGTTTGGGAAGTTAATATAGTACGATTTATATTTCACGTGCAATATCGTTTGAGTGAGAACACCGAAAACCGGTCGAATTCACATAATTGTACAGAACTATATTATGGTAGCTGTGACTATATGAAATATGGGTTTTACGATAACAGGTATATTATATTACATACGGTGTATACCATATATACCAAATGCCGGACATGAAACATAATATTTGGTTTAAATTCGATTTGTTCCTTGCAAACTGTCGGGTAATCGAAACATTAAAACATCGGGACGTGCGTTACGTATACATATCCTATGCATGTTATTATAACAGTATAATATCATGCAGAGATAGGGAGGTTAATTGAGTGGGAGTTTAACACACCCATGCAACAAAATAAATTTATGTTCAATTTTATGTAAAAATTCCGTAATCTGTTAAATATTGAGCAATAAAAATAATATATATATATTCCTGTTTCGATAATGATTAGTTATTTCTAACCTTAAATATTTTTTTATTGTGCAAAGTCTATTGGTTTTGAGTAGTTTAAATTTGTATTTTTGGTGCATTTCTTATTCTAGCAAATGTATGTATATATAATGTATGCATTTTTTCAGAAAATGCATGTCAGCGCCGATTATGTTATATAGCCAAATTATATATAAGCCAAATCACTTTCTTATGATATTGAACAAAATGGGAGGGGTGTCATCAGTAATATTTTTTTTTCTTATCCTATAACTAAGGACTACCCTAAAATGTAACCAAGCAATAGATTCTTCAGAAAATAAAACATATGCAATAAATTTATATTGGTATAAAATATTGTAATATTTTAATTTAAAATAATATTTCATCACCTGAGAATGAAAATGTTCTATGTGTCGTTATTTAAATTGTTAAAAAATGTATAAAAATATTATTTTTATATTTCTAATTATTTCATTTATCTGATCACTAGCTTATATTAAAATAAAAGTTGTTAACCTTATTTTCATCAATTTTCTAAAACTTTTATCAAATAAATAATATATTAAATTGAGTTTGAAAGAAAATAAGTAAAAGCGAAATAATAATGACTTTGAAAAGGTTCTACACATGAAACCTTTTTATGGTGAATACATCAATTAAAAACCTTTTCAATGTTAACCAATGTTAACATATCAATTTAAAACCTTTTTTTGCAGAAACTTATATAATTAGTGGTGCCAACATAAATATTAAGATATTGGAGTGATTTGAACAGTTAATAATTAATAAAATTTTTCATACATTTTTACTAAACAAAACATACAAATTATGCGATTAATGTCAATTACTAATTCATACGTTTATAGAAAAATAAAGTCGAAAATGCGGGGAAATATTATAATTTCATTCGGAGTAGTCAAAATAATATATTATTATATCATATACAGTATTATAATATTAAATTTATCATATAACCTTTCCTTTCACAATATTATTTCACTTTTAAAAAGTTATATTTACATATTTATATCAAGTAAAATAAATTTTACTTTTTACAGTATAAAACTTTTTATATTGACTATCTCATTTCATAATATAGTTAAAAACTTCAATAAAAATTTGAGAATTCGGGCATTTTTTACTGTACAATAATTAATAAAAAAAAGTATGTTTCGAAAAATGACTACATTAAACATTTTCATTCTCAAATGACGATTTCTTAAAATTTAAAAATTAAATAAATATATTTGTATTGCTCGATTAAAACATACCTAATTATGTACCTATAAGAAAAAAATATTTTTTGTTATAGACAAATTAATATTTTTTAACACAAGCAAAAATATGGTATACCTATTAAATAGAAAAATATACCTAATAGTATAACAAAATACTGATTAAAAAATTATTTAAAATGTTATTGATATAAAAATATTCTTAAAATCATATTTTATAATTTAATTTTCATTTACGCCTTGTATGATGTACATTTAATAATAATAATAGCATTTAATAATAATTTGTAAGATATTTTTATTTTTCGAGAGATATTTTATAAAGTTTTTCATAGTAACAAATTTCAAGGTATTTTTCTAAGATTAAAATGCCAAGATTTGTATTAATAAACTAAAGAGAAGTATTTCCTCATATAAACAAAAATAAGAGACTTCTAAGACCTACGATGTCATACTTTTAAATAAATATTCAGAAGCCAGAGCTTAAGATATCTCAGCAAATGTTTTCAACTAGCATCAAAAAGTAAAATCGACAATTTAGGAATGCCATGCATTCATCAATGTCCTGACAAAAAATTTTAAAAATTGCTTTTGTTCCATATTTTTAATATTTTCGTATGTTCTATAATTCTTAAACTCAAATTGAGTCATTCACTTTGTTTACTTTTTAATAATTAAAAATTAATATTTTTAATAAAATAAAATATTGCAACATAATCTTGTTTTTATTCATTTTGTTGATATCGATAATAGATTTAGATAGGTAAGACGAATTTTCATCGGAACATACCTATTCGATATATAAATCATTCTGTTAAGCTCAAGACTTACTTACCGAACTACAAACGTTTCAAATTTGAAAAAAAAAACTGTTTTAACTTTTAAACAACTGTGTAACTCGATCTATTTGGGATTTAAAACCAAACCAAACCTAACCAATGGTTTTAACAATAAAATTACTTTAAAAAATTATTTCCATATCAAAAATAAAAGTTACTAATTATAAAATACTTGTTTGTACTATGCATGCATAAAATAAAGTGTTAAAATATTTAATTTAAAATAACTTTATTCAACGAATAATATCCCTCATCGGATTCAATATTATGTAAATACAATATACATTTCTGTATTTATTTAAAGTTTATCAAAAAAAGTTTTGGATCTTTTTATATAAATTAAATCTGGTATGGAAATCCTACTTCTTCTTCTCTTTCTCCTTCTCTCCCAAATATTTGGGGTCAGCCACTCTATTAAGCACTTCTATTTAACTGGATCTTCCGTATCCTCATAACTTATATTCACCTGCCTCATATCATTTCCCCCCTTATTTTTCAATCTTTCTATTCCTTTATTTCTTTCTACATACATTACCTTTACTAATCGTACTGATTTTATCTATTCTCTCCTTAAAACAAGCTCGTCTCAATCAATTATCTCTCATTTTTTCTACTATTGAAACCACTCTTATACTACCTACTAAATTCTTATTTCATATTCTCTAGAAGTCACTAAACTCATCCATCTTAAACCTGACGACTACCTTATAAAATTTACCTCTTAACCTAATTAAGATCATTTAGTCACACCAAATACATAACGCTTCTCTCCATTTCATGTATCCGCACTTAATCCTGTGTTTCCTCAATCTTTAATCAATCCTGTTTTTCTCAAAACCCTTATCCTTCTATAGAATATCGATTCTAAATGCATGTACCTTCTCATTCTCGCACACTTCATTCCCACTCAACTTCATTACTTGCTTTTTCCTATTCGCTCTGTCGTGTTCCGTTTATTATAGGGACTCTACGTAATATATCAAAATTACAACATGTTTAAGGTTAAACACGTCCATCATATTATAATAATTAAAACACACAATATATAATATAAACATAATAATAGCATGACTCAAATTCAAAGAAAATTATTTAAATGAGGAAGTACCTATGTTTTAAGTTTTTTTCAATTTTTGTCCGGGAGAATAAAAATCCCCCCGGTACATGGATATTACAATCATTATACTTACTTATATAATATTATGTAATACCATAATGTACTGTTGTTATGTTCGTGTCATTCTGTACAGCTGGAGCTGTTGCCAGAGATCCTGACCAGGTGCATAGCGCAGCAAAACCAACAAAACAACAGTAACGTATCGTCGACGACGGAGTCCAGGCGCAACTTCCTGCACCCGGAGTCAGCGGCCGTGGTGGCCACTGGTGGCCTGATGCAACCCTCCGTTTCGTCACCGGCAGGAAGCACCGCCGGTGTCGGAACCGGTAACCCATTGATGTTCCCGTCATCCTCGGGTGGGCCGGGCGGTGGCATGATGATGACCATGGGCAACGGATCTACAGTCATGTCGCATTCGCGCAGCGTGCCACCCACCGGTGCCGGTGGCGCGTCCCATTACCAGTGGCCCACCAGTCCCATATTGCCACCCATAAGCAGCCGGACGCCACATTTAGTGCCGGAAACCATTCAGCCGTCTAGCTGAGCCCACGCTCGACCACCGCTCATCGGTAATACAATAACTGAAATAAATAACTACAATAACTAAAAAACTAAAATACATACAACTACAACAACCATAAATACAACTACTGAAACTACAACCATAATAACAATTATTGAATGTGACGCATAACAAGACATCCCAATGATTGTAATGTTATCGTGTATTAGCACCATCACCATAATACAACTATAGTTATCAGTCGTTATCAATTCGTGTAACAAACAAGAGTCTTTTATAGTAGATATTTTACATACCTAGTTAAATAGGTAATATAATAGTATATCTATATACGTGTGTATAAAAATAATAGCATTAAACGGGGTGTCATAAAAATAATTCCCCATTTCAAAAGTTAATAACAAACAAAAAACATTCGAATTACACACTTTAAATAGATTTAAAAAGATTTATCTTTAAAAATAAAAAGCTCTTCTACGGTATAGGTAATGACCTCGTCTATACACTTGGTAATAGGTAATTTTACTCTAATATTAAAAATGACAAGTTGTGATGAAAATTCTGGACGTAAATTTCATATAATATCATAAGTTGGTTAGACGGAGATAGTAATTGCGATTACCACGTCCTCTTAAGTGATATTATGAGTAATTTGATATACATAAGGTAGTTTATCTACATATCTTATATGAAAATGTATCTTGTATAACTTAAATGCTTTTTTTCTTATTGACTACTGAAATGAGAGGTTTTTAAAATTAAGTTTTAAAAAAGAAAAAAATTCCAAGATATTCTAAATATACAAAAAAAAAAATAAAAAAATCGTGTTAAAATTGAATTTTAAAAAAATTGGCAATTAAATTAACAATTATCACCTGAAGACTAAAATACGGCTTCTACTACCAAACTATGTTTTAATAAATCCAAATTAAAGTTACAAAGCTTCAAAATCCCAGTCAGCTGTTATATACATTAATATATATATTTTCATTATTAAAAAGTTGATATCTAAATTTGGAGAATGTAATTATTTAAAAGATTTACATACAAGTCCATGTTTAAGGAGCTACGATATAATATATAATATATTATACAGACAATTTAAAAAAAATTATAATTAAAAGTCGTTGAAATACGTTTATTAATAAATATTGAAAAATATACGTCTATTCGTACTTCATGAATTGTCGTTTTCAAAAATCGGATTATTATTGTAGATCATTTTATATTTGAGTACCAATTAATAACGTCAATAATAAATATCTGGGTAAATGTATTTTAATAATAATTATAATAAATATAATATTAAATAATATTTAGACAGTACTTTAAGTATAAATTATACCTACGTATTTGTATTTTAAATTTAAATACATTTAAAACTATTGCAATTATATAATTTTTTATTTTATATATATAATAAACGCCAGAAGGCTTTTTACATGATTAAGTGTAGTGGAAAGAAAAAAAAACAATATATATATATATATATATCAAATACTTAAAATATGGTAAATTAAATAAGTGACATTATCAGAAACACACGGCGTTTTTTTTTTTTTTAGGAGAAATGTGAGGGTGCTTCATTAGCAATACGCATAAGACGGATTAATGGGGAATTAGACTAGTAGTTTGAATTGGAAAAAGGAATGTGGAAGTTAGTACAGGAGCGAGTGAAGCGAGCAGGTATTTTAAATTTAATGAGAAACAGAATGGATGGGCAGTCAATACGGCCGGAAAGGATATTTGAAAGGAAATTGAGATTAGTTTGGTGCCGGCGGTTAGCCAGACTGAGGAGGGAGAGTCCTTCTAGGACTGGAGTGTAGTCGTGAGGAGGACATTGAATATGAAGGGCAAAAGCAGCCAGGCTTAAAAATTTTCTTTGTACTCTTTCGAGTGCTATTTTATGGGAGGATGTGACAATATATATAATACAATAAATGTGTTACTATATTTATTTATTTTACAAAATTGTAATTTCTATAGAGTACACATTTCATGTTCATTATTATGATATTAGATTCTAAACTTTTTTCGATGACAATTTTATTATTATTATGCTTCAACAATGTCTAACAAGTCCATATCAATATTGTTGAAGTGTTGTTTTGATAATTTTCGAAAGTTGCTATGTTGGCATGAAGTTAACACAGCAAAACTCAAAATGTTCATAATTTAAAAAATATTGTTCAACAAATTTTAGGACTCGTTAACAATGACTTAATTTAATCATAATACTATAATTTTAAAATAAAAACAATATATAGAAGTCCTAGTAAATTCGAGGTTCAGTACTCTTGGATACCTATGTACCATAATAATATATAGGTAATATAGAAATATTTTCCTATCTGTAATCATGTTTTTGAGAGTTTAGCAAAATTTTAAATGGCTAATATACAATAATTTATAAATAATACATTAATAATTGTAATCGAACAGAAACTGAAAAAGTATATTGCTCTTCGATGGCGTTGAGTTGACTCTTGAATCCGACACTGCCAAAATATATCCCCCTTGGCCGTGCCACGACCATAAACCAAGTTCAAATGTTACACCATATAATATGTATATGTACCTATATATAAAGTAACTCACTATATATAAGTACTATATTATTATTTATTATACCGTTGTGTTTCCATCCCATTTTATCCGTATCGGCGAAACAGCTATGGTAGCAGCAGAGAATGAAATTCAAATTTACCGTGCACGCATAATAAGTTCAACCCTCCGTCCCTATATTCTTATACCGTCTGTACGGCATGTGTGGTTATCAAAGACGGTATATCGGCGTGGCCTAAAGCGTATATAATCCTGTCCCGCCCGTAAAATTAGACGGCTTTCGTTTTCGACTTTGGCTTTTATCGCAGTTATCCCGCGTATATAGGTGGTTAGGGGTTGGGTATTGGTATAGATATACCTACGCAAATAAACGTACCTACTACCTGCTACTGCCTTTGAGTTGTTCGTAAAACGACTGTTTGGTTTTTCCTTTTTTTTTACCACGTTCGAAATTTGTATATGTATTAAAATATACTTTCGGCAAGAGAGCTAAGAGAGAAAACCCTAGTCTTTATACTCGTATAATCAATAATTTTAATGTGTGGGTGGCTAAAGGGAGTTGTGAATAATCGAATATGTGTCTTTGGACACGAGTGCTCTGGAACATTGTTGCAAAACAGTTTTTATACTCGGGAATGCTCGAGTTTAAGAACGTCATCGCCGTGGCACGTTTTGTAATAATTAATATCAGCCCGTCGCTACATACATTATATTATACAAGTATAATACATTGCATGTGTATATATGCGATTGTAACGCATTTCTTTTAATTTAATCATGATAGTTTCCCATTACTCATATATATATAAATGTGATTCCAATACACACAGTAATGTAAATGGACAACTGCGACCGAAAAATTTAATAAATCATTATTATGATATATTCATAATATATCATAAAATCATATATTACTTTTTTGGGTTTTGCGGAGATTTGAAATACAACTGCGAAATTCTTCAGTCAAATAAGTTGTAAGGAGGAGATCCCTTTGGAGGTGCATAATTTGATCATAAAATGGTCATCATTTGCAAAGCAGTAACTTTAGAAGAAGTAGGATTCATATTGTGAATATAAAATGTATTACTAACAGATGACAAAGACATCCTTTAAATACCAAGAACGCAATTAAAAACACATCATCTCAAAAAGTACGACCATTTACAATAATCAGTAGACACAGGGTCTAAACTCTAAAGTCTGGAATAACGCCCAAAAGTTATACAGCTCAAGTACAACTAATACTGTGATGTGACTACCAATGTTCGAATATACCATATTTCTAGAAACCGCGGTGTACATCAAAAACAAACAGCTGATTTCTCTTAACCCAAAAAGTAAATAAACGAAAATTACGTGAAAATCGAACGTTTAGTAATTTAGTAAATAATAAAACTAAGAACGCACAAAAATAGAGATAGGTGAGCAGTGCCGTATTCAGGCCCTGTCAAGAGGGCATGTACCAGGGGTATAGTAATACCAAAGGCACAATTTCAATGATTTTTAGGAAAATTATAATTTTTATATCATATATTATATAATTATATAAAATGTTTTTTTCTGCCGTTTTTAGTGATATATAAATTGTATGCCAGGGACGCTGAATGACCTGGAGATGGGTAGAAACTAAGTAAAATAAAAAATACCACTTGAAAACTATTAATAACGGTTAAAAAAATTAGGTACTATACTATACTGTTATTACTTATTATAAATATTCATAGACTTATTGTATAGTTATTTATCAGTTATTACTAAATAGAGCTGTTTACATTTTATTCGGAACCATTCAATCGTTTCAAACGTGTCTGAAAACAAACTATTTTTAAAATGTTAAAAATTATTAATAAGACCCGCCTCCGTCTAATCAACAAAAAATATAGGAAATTATTAATTATATGGTTTATTAAGTTTCTTATAGAGTAAAAAAATTCTTAATTTTCTTCACAAATAGCCAATAAATACTCTTTCTCCCCCCTTCATTTTTCTTTTTATCCGGGGAAGTGCTGTTTACCTATATCTATATATGGGTACGGGGTACCATAAACAAATATTTTTAATTTACTAAATTATTATAATTTATAATATATTATTTAAGAAAATTTCAATAATATAGGTGCCTTATATAACTCATATACCAATACGTCCTTACACCTTATAAACATAATAGTGGGTTCACAGCCCACCATTCCGTGTGAAATATTAACTTTTAATTGGTTCATTCAAATACTGTATAGAAAATTCGATTATATCAACCAACACGGTACCGCCATAGATATTATATGAATTAATCTGTGGTACCGCGACTACCGAATGTCAGCATAGTTGAATATTAATATGTATTAGATTAGCCCAGTCAATAAATTAGACAGAAAATAGGCATCAGCTCGGAAAAATCAGTATCGAGCTACATTTTGCAACACACCTTTATTAGACTGTTATGAACATTGTTTAAAAGTCCCCATCGATATACCTCTTGCGTAAAAGGTTATTCGAGGTCAAAGGTCACTAAAATTACTTTTGAGTGAATATCTCACTTTATATTGGTCGTACGACAAAAAATTTCAAATAAAATTAATAAAAGAAATAATTATCTATAAAAAAGGGTAAAATAAATTTTTCGTGTATTATTGACTGATTTTGCATAACAGGATTTGTCAAATACCCATTTTTACAAAAAAAAAAAATAGTTTTTTCGTAAATATCTCGCTCCTTTTTAAAAAGGCTAAGTAATGAACTGAAAAATTATAGAGGGATATACCCTAATGAAAAAAAAATTCCACTCCATCCCACTTTTATAAATTGGTGGGGTGGTTAATCCCCCCCATATCCTAAAAATCTTAATATTATTATTCTTACGACACAAAGTTTCAAGCAAAAATTATTTATCGTTTAATTGTCTATAAATTTTATAATTACATATTTTTATCTAGATATCTTTACATTTAGACTAGAAAAAGAGCCTCAGAACACCTTCTTTGCAAAAAAAATGAAGCATTTTTTCTATTATTTACCGGTCCTTTATTGGAAATGCGTCAATACTCTTTTTAAAGTATTTTTGAGTAGCTAAAAAGTTGTATTTTATAGATATGTACATTAAAACTTTACGAAAAGACCATTTGTATTGTGTACAAACAATTGTTTTCGCAGTAAATGGCTAAAAATGAGTCTATAGGAAAAAAGGGGCCTTTGAGTAGACATCACGCTTTTTATTGGTTGTACGATAAAAAGTTTCAAACAAAAATTGTAGAGGTTTTTCTCTACAAAAAGATGTATTGCTTATATACGAGCAACCGTAATCGCAGTACACGGATTTTAATATGGCCATCTTTTAAGGAAATTTTATTATACGATAAAAAAAATACATAAAATATGCCTTTGATTCAAAACGAGTATTATTTTAGAGTTTTTTTATAGAAATGTCATCTTAATATTCATACATTTGACATACGGAGAAGGAATTTTCTTATTTTTGCCATTTTGGTGCTTTTAAAGACTTTTCAAATTTTGGTTTTTTTTTTGTGCACGTTTATAGCACACTCAAATTTGACGAAAAATTAGCTATATAATGCTTATTCAAATATAAGGGTGTATATACAAACATATGTAGTAATAACAAATTAATTAGAAAAATAGTCAGTAATAGATTTTTGTTTAACAAATTAAATTCTAGACTTAGCTGCAATATCCCTCAAAACTGGCATTTAATATGTATCTACTATAAATTAGAAAATTTAAATGCATTTTTAAAGTATTCATAGGTATCGATAATAATATGGTCGGATCAGCCGGAGTGGCAGACCATCTGAGGGTGGACGAGAGGGGTTCTACTGTACTTCGGAAATATTCGGATCAAGCTGAATTTTTGAATACACCTTTATTATATCATTCTAAATAACATGTAAAAAGTCCCTATCGATTTCGTGTTCACTTCAAAGGTTATTCGAGGTCAAAGATCACAAAATAGCTTTTTTGTAAATACCTCACCTTTTATTGGTACGATAAAATGTCTTTTATAGAATTGGTAGAGGAGACAATTATCTACAAAAAAGCCAGTGAAGCACTTTGCATTTTGGGTAAGATATAGACAGGGGAATTCGGTCCATTGTCGCTTTAGTCCCGGGACAGGATGGTGTATTATTATTACTTTAAATTTAAAAGTAATGATAAATCATTGAATTCTATAAAAACGATTCTGAGCAAGGCTTTTGTATAATATTATGTAAAAAAAAAGTAGGTAACTATGATAATTTTATTTTTTATTTTGTTATATTAAAAATCGACTTTCATTTTACACTACATAAAATCGACGCCAACTAAATTTTTTTCCAAAACCTGCACGTATACATAATGCTTACACAAATTTAGTTTTAAATTTATCACACTGTATAAGTATGTATAGCATTACAAAGTTGTTTTTTTTTGTATATGACAATAAAAAATGTCAGTATACAATTTATAAGTACCTATAACTATATATACACTTTGTAAAATTAATCAGAAATCGCACTATTGTAGCCAACAAATACAATAAAATATAAATCACATAATAATATTGGCCAATTTGAATTCCTTAAATCTAAAATTTTAGTATACAGTATACACATAATAAGTACATATATTATGTATACGGTGTATGCAGTATACGTAGTCTGTAGGTATATTTATGTATAGTATACGATGTATCATGTATGTATACACTATATTTATGTATACAGTGTATCACTACATATTATATTGTATAATTGGAACTTTTTCTTCTTCCCAACGGAAACTACAGAAAAATGCATAAATACTATGTATAGGGTACCATCTACAGCTGATTCCTATCAATATCATACTAACGCCAAAGATCCTCCTCGGTTTCTTCTGGTCAAAAATTTGTTAACAGAGAAAAAAAACTAAACATACTAAACAGTAAACATAAAGTTCATTGTAAAACCACTAGGTACTTCGTTACGCTCAGAATCTAAAAGGTAAAATTCATTTTTCATATATTGGGGACATTTTATTGTGCGACCAATAAACGGCGATATATTTATGAAAAGGCTATATATTTTTTTTTTTTTTTTTTGTAAAAAATCAAATTATTCAAAAATGATCATTTGACAAATATTTTTACACAAAAACGATCACTAGTACACGAAAAATGTATTTACCTTTTTTATAGATAATTCTATATGTAGATAATATAAATAATCTATATAGATATTTATTATTAATCTCTTCTATTATATTATTTGAAACTTTTTGTCGTACAACTAATTAAAGGGAGATATTCACTCAAAAGTGGTTTTAGTGACCTTTGATCTCAAATAACCTTTGCCGTAAGAGGCCTGCCAATGGTGACTTTTTAGACAATGTTCATAATGATGCTTCATCTTTATAAAAATGTGTGCCAAAATGCAGCTTGATACTAATTTTTTCGAACTGATATACTCATTTGACAGGGCTATATTTCAACTTTTGGCCATGTAGTTGCATTTGGTTTATACAGTTTACTTAAATTTGAAATATCGTAATTACTAATTAAATTATAAATTTTACGTTTTAAAATGTGCCTTACGTAGCCTTATTTCAATATTTAAATGTTTTTAATACATTTATTTTCAAAAAACCAATGATGTTATATATTTAATAACTCATAAAATTTGTTTAAATGCACACATTACAAAACGTCTACGTAGGGCACTATATAATGTTGTTTTTCATCATTTCTATTTTATTACATCTTTCTACGATATTTTTAAATTGTTATAAATAAGAAATACAAAAGTAATCACAATAAAAAATTATATAGTAACGGGGTAAATTAATATATATTTTTAAAATGCATATAAATATCATTCAAATTTTGGAATTTCTTGAAATTTTCTAAAAATTTCTTATATAGAATCCGTTAAAAATGGCCACGCCGACATCATATAAAGGGAACTACTGTAAAAATGTCACGTTCAAAGTACCAACTAGAACCAATTTGTTATCATTAACGTACAAACTCCAAAATTCCTACTCAACTCCTTCTAGTCGAAGTTTCTCAATTAAAAATAATAAATAATAAACATTATAAAATGAATAGCTTCCTCGCTTCACTCATCTAAAATATACTTGGTAGAAAGAGTCAAGTAAGAAGTTATGAGTAAAGTGCCTTTCAGATAGTAATTTTGTTCTAGTTAATATTTTAAAAATTTAATTTTTATTACACGGTAATCTTCTTAAGCATAAGTAAAAACTACCAAAAGTAATAGAAAATGTTTATAAATCGGAAAATTATGCCGAATATCATTTAGAATCATATTTCGAATGCAATAATTTTTTTTCCTAATCTAAGATAATAACAATAACAAAAATATCACTAAAAATGAAAACCAAGAAAAACACTATCCTGTCTTATGATAGATCAATTTCTTCCACCTAGAGAGCTTTTCTTTAAATATTAATTACTTAGGTCAAGTCCGTATTTAGATTTTATTTTCGGAGAGGGTCCAAAATAGATTTAATAATTTTAGTACATATTGAATTTATCAAAATATTAAACTTATAATCGAATGTTTTACATTTTTCAAATTTTATATATATATACATTTTAATATTTGTTTGGACTAATATTTAATGATTTTCAATTCAATTAAACTATTTTAAGGAATTAATATTAAAAAATTTAAAAGTCTTCGTCTGGAGTTATTCAACCAGCAGTTTTCAAAATACTTTTTACGGTTTTATATTCACGATCTACGTGGACAACTCAAGGCATATACATACATTTTTTAAATAAAATTATGATTATTTATTTTTGGCAAGTTTAAAAGTTCATGATTTAAAAAAAATTATTTTACAATATTATCTTTGATGATGCTTTTTATAACTGTTTCAATTTTTTCCGCATACCTACCTTTACTTATTATATCACCTATATGATTGTTTTGACCAGTTTTACTGTTGCATTTAAATCACAATATACGTAGGTAAGTATATGTTTTTTTAAAGTGATTAATCAATCAGTTATGATTAAAAATAAGTATATTGATGCTAAAAGCCACTATCTTACATACAAAATATATTAAATGTTGAAAAAATTTTGGTGGGAGTCCAGCCCATATTGGCCCCTCTCTCAAATATGTCTTTGACCTAGATACCTACGTAACCAGTTAATATTTTTTCTAAATTACCTAGTTATTTTTCAGGTTAATAAATGTTTATTCTCATTAGTTTAACTACTGTTTATAATTGTAGATACTAGATAAAGGGGTGGAGGCTATTGATCTTCCCGTACATAAAAAAAATTTGAGTGAAATGGCGTAAAAATAGGTTGATGACCTTTATTTTTTTGCTTATATTTTTATATCGTTGGCGTATAGTAAAAACAGCGTAAACGCCATTTATGAAATTGTTCAGAACAGAAAAACGTGTATGTACTACTTTTACCAAGTTAATAAATTTAATTAATTTAATTGGATTTTAATAATTTTTTTATTGTTAGTAGGAAATAATAATAACAATAATAATAAAGAAATAATTTGTGTTCCCGTTTTAAAGATATTGTTCCCGCCATTAGGTATTATTTTATATAACTGAATTTATTGACATTTGGACTACAATTATTTCATTTATCAGTAGTATAATAATTACTCCTAGCACTTACCTAAATACTTTTGCATTTATGCCAAAATTGTATTTTAAAACTCGTACATTTATAAAATAATTAATTCATTTTAACATAGGTATTTTTTTTTTTAATAAATAGGTAGCAGAGGGTGTGAAGAGGATTGCTAAGGAATTAATTGGCGAGAGGTATAAACAAAATGAACTATTGAAATTAAGTTCAAGTTCATTAAAAATATGAAGTAAAATCGAAAAAATGTACGCGTTCTAATCATATATAATCTTTCCCGCCAATTGTATTTAATTACTATGAAATTTTATTTTTCATTGTTGGTAACACTGGATTATATAAAAAATGTTGGTACTTATCATATGTTGGAGAACTCCTCGACCAGAGAATAAGCAAACATAGTGATGGGTAAAAGAAATGCAGGAGACAATATCAAAGAAAAAAATAACGTTTAAAAATACCAAAGAGCAGGAGGAGTGAATAGAGTATAAAAATTTATCTAAATCAACAAAAATTACAAAATTAGGAAAATATGATTAGTTGTGAGAGAGGTTAAGAACAAAAGAAGTGTACAGACTGACTAAAGGAAGAGAAAAACAATCCAAGGACTTTAGAAATGTGTGGTGTATAAAAGATGAGGAGGGTGTTAATGAAGGACAAGGAAGTAATAAAGAAATAGAAAGAATATTTAGAGGGATTATTAAATAAAGAATTTTTAAGAGAGGCATTAATCGAGTTGGGTGAAATTGGAATATGGTGGATTTAATAAGGGAAGTGTGGAGTGCTGAGAGAAAAGTGAAAAATAAAAAGCGGTGGAACCGGATGGAGTACCCGTAGAAATATGGAAAGTATTAGGAAGTTTAGGTATTGAATAGCTGATAAAATTTTTAATAAGGTACTAGTTGAAAGAAAAATATCAGAAACATGGAGGAAGAGTTGTGTGGTACCAATATTTAAAGGTAAAGAAGATGTACAGAAATAAGGAAATTATAGAGGGGTAAGACTTATAAGCCACAGTATGAAAATTTGGAAAATGATAATAGATAAAAGGGTAAGAAGTGGGACAATTGTTACTAGAAATCAGCTAGGGTTTATGTCTGGGAGGTGAACAATGGAGCCAATACTTTGTGTAAAACAGTTTGTAGAGAAGAACAGAGAAAGGAAAAAGAAATTGTGTATGGTATTTATTGATCTAGAAAAGGGTTCTGATAAGGTTTCTAGGGAAATCTTAAAGTAGGCATTAATGAAGAAAAAATTATGTGAACATACATTAGGTATTGAAGATATGTATGAAGGAGCAAGTACAACTGTAAGGAGTCTATGTGGAGAAAATGAGGATTTTAAGGTCAGAGTGAGAGTACACCAGAGTTTGATTTTGAGTCTACTTACCTATTTTCTCTGATAATAGATGAAATAACAAAGGATATATAGAATGAGTTAAGCCCTGTGGAGGGGGCTAAGAATATCTCCATGGTTTCCTCATGAATGTCGTAGAAGTCGACTAATTGAGGTTGCGTCAGGTTGACAGCCGACATAAAACTTGTCAAAAAGGTATGAGGCGTCTTAAAACGAATATAGGCGAGTTTTCCCATCTCGGATGTTCGCGGGGAAAACAAAATTGCGTACTTGGGTGTGGAGATAGCCTAAGGGACCAAGTGACCAGTACCAGCCTGACAGCGGCTATTCCATCAGTTATATGTGCGGGTCTACCCAACGGCCGTGATATCGATGGTGTAGGGAAAGCACCAGTGTTTTGGGTTAGATTCGCGCTTGAGTACGCAGGATCGGTTCAAAGTGAGAGTAGGTACGTGGAATGTAGGAACATTGACAGGTAGGAGTAGAGAGTTAGCAGAAGTTATGAAGAGGAAGAATATAAATATTTGTTGTGTGCAAGAAACAAAGTGGAAAGGGGAGAAAGCAAGAGAAATTGGTGAAGGGTATAAAATCATATATTCAGGAAGGACTAGTACAAGGAATGGTGTAGGAGTGATATTAGATGAAGAAATGAAAGGAAAAGTGGTAGAGATAATTAGAAAAAGTGATAGGGTTATTTTAGTGAGAGTAATATTAGAGGATAAGGTATTAAATATAGTAAGTGCGTATGCTCCACAAGTGGGATGTGAGGAAAGTCAGAAAGAGGAGTTCTGGCAAGAGA
>JAIPRL010000409.1:0-17226 GCA_025469235.1 Pemphigus obesinymphae
GAGACTAGAGCGGGTCCAAAACAAATTTTTATCATATGCTTCATACATCCTCAAGATAAATCATCCTCCCCACGATTATTCCCTCATTCGTAACACTTTAAAAATTCCTAGTCTTTCCACCAGGCGCTTCGATGCCGATTCCAACTTCATTTTCTCCCTTCTAAATGGTTTCATAGATGCTCCTGATCTCCTTTCCTCAATTTCCTTCCGTGTTCCTTCTCACAGCGCCAGAAATCACCAGCTATTCGCCGTGTCAACTCACAAAACAGCTTACCGTCATAATCATCCCATTCATAGAATGTTACGCCAAGTAAACCTGTTAGACCATTATTAGCGTTATTTGGTTGTAAATCTTCTTTTTCTTTTTCTATATAAATATGTATTTTTATGTGTAAATAACTGTTTTATCATATTTAATTTGTTTTTGTAACCTTTATATATATATATATACAATGTACATTATTATAATTGCCGATTGGCGTTAATTACAAATAAATAAATAAATAAATAAATAAATAAAAATATATTTCTGGAAAATCCACATAATAAACTCTATAATGCTGGCACGGCCCAAGTACCCACTACCCTTGTACTCGATCACGTAAGTCATACCCGTATAAAATAACGACATTGCATCGTGACCGACGCAACGGGTGTTGCGGTCAAAGATCAAAAACGATAATAATTTAAAAATAATTAAAAACACCAAACGTCTATACAACAAAGGAAAAGACTCGCTCAATTGATTTATAACTAATCAATAATAATAATAGTAGTACTAAAAGTTGTATACGATCGTTGGATAGGTAATTTTATGGACTTTTTAATAGTATAGTATGTCCGTCGCACCATCCGGAACATACCACAAAAAGGTAAAAACCGAGCGGCGACTTACTAATCGTACGGCATTTTTGCTGCGCCACTCCTAATAAATGGTTTTTTTTTTAATATTCATAACTCGCATTCAAAACTCCGGAGCTTGTAATTAGGGGCAACAAGGGAAATTTGATAGTTTTTCCTGCATTGATCCTATTCATATTGCGCCGTACCATAATGTAGGTGTGGGCAACTAAACGTACATTGTTTCTTATCACTTGATGGTATCATTTGGTAGCTTCACGCACGTACAAAAACCACTAACTAATCCAATAAATATTAATGATTTAGTAGTTTCTGGTGACAAGTTTTTATTTTATGAAAATAAAATACAAAAACGTTCACTTATATTTTCAACGTTAGAAAATTTAAATGCACTTAAAGAATGTTCAAATTGGATGAGAGATGGCACATTTCGTTCAGTAAGTACCAACATTATTCTCTTAACTTTATACTCTACATGGCGTAAAAACTAAAAGAAATTTTCCTCTTGTTTATATTTTAATGGTAGATTGCACTAAAGAATCATATATCGAAGTTCTTAAAATATTGAAATCATTAGTTTTGGATTTAAATCCCGAGCGAATTATGATAGACTTTAAAATGGCCTTTATATCTGAATTTAAAGATGAATTTCCTACGGTTGACGTTAAAGGCTGTTTTTATAATTTCTAACAATGTTTGTGGAGTAAAGTATAAACTAGTGGTTTACAAAAATTGTATGATGATGATGAATAACATCGATTATTGGAATAAATGGTAAAGCATTTAACGATTGTACTTGAAGAGCAAATTCGACCAGTGCTTTAGTATTTATTCCAATAGTCGATGTTGTTCAGATATTTGAAGAACTTGTAGATTCGACATATTTTTTGGAAAATGAAGAGCTTTTATCTCCAATTATAAACTACTCGCGACGCTCACCGCAATTTGATTTTTGTATTATAACTGTTACGATTCATCTCTCGAAAATCAACCACGAACAAATAATGCAGTTGAGGGTTGGCACCATGCATTCAACGGTGCACTTGGAGCTAATCATGTTTCCATATGGAAATTCATAACATTTTTAAAAAATGAACAGTCATTGCAAGAGGTATAATATGAATGTGTATAAAAAAATACATATTACATAATTAAATAATATAATATCATAATTCATAATTAATTTACTCATTTGTAGGTTAAAATGGAACAGTGTCCGTCAGGTTAAAGCAATCCAAAAAGAAGAAAAAAATATGGTACCCACGATGAACAATTACTAACAATAGTATGACAATAAAAATGCATTGAAATATTTAAAATCAATTGCACATAATCTACAATTTTAAGCCATTAGATATTTTTTACTATTTACTTTACTATTTTTTTGAACTATTAGATCATTTTTTTAAATTATGAACAACTATTTACAACTTAACGATTATATTTATTTATTGATTTTATAACTAAATTATTCTTATTTCTGAGTTCTAAAGAAATTTTTTGTATAGGAGAAATATTTTGTACTGGAGATATTTTACAAAAGATATTTTGACCAGAGATATTTTTGCGGAGATTTTTTGTCCTGAAACCAACTCACTATGATAGAAAAAAACTGTCTTGAGGAAAAATTGCTACATTTTCTCATCTCAAGTGAACTTCTCGAAGATTCAAAAAAAGTTACATTAGATAACATTAAATTCTTTCTTCAAAAATACTTGGTAAAATTACAGTTTGATTTCGACCAGTATATACCATACCACGAAGAACTCGGTAAATTCAGTTGGGTGAGAAATCCATTTGAAGTTTCTGCCTATGAAGTTGGTGAGGATATTACGATTATATAGGTTTTCAATAATAATTTCTCGATATTGAAGCTAACCAAGTTTTAAAAGAAAATATTTCATAAAAGTACCTAACTCAATTTTGGGCACAAACCCAAAGACAAACATATTTTTTTAAAAAGTTGAAAATGCTTTACTACTATTCTCAACAACATACCTATTTCAAGCTGGGTTTTCTGCTTTGACCGTTATTAAACTAAAGTACAAAAATCGCCTTGATCCTCAACATGATATTCAGTGTACACTTTCAATTAATATTCATTCCAATATTGAAGAACTTGTGGCAATATTTCAGCTTCAAGGAAGTCAATAAGTATATCATTTTCATTAAACTTTATTAGTAAACTCATTTTTATAATATTGTAACAAGTCTGTTATAACAAGCAAGTTAATAAATAAAAATTATGATTTAAATTACTGCGATTGTTATTATTAGTATTATTATCATAATTTTTTTTGGTGGTCCCGAATAGTTTTATTTAAAATATTAGGGTCACAATCACAAAGGGTTGGGAACCACTGCTTTAGAGAGTTTGGAGAGAAATGTCCCAGAGCCGCTCATTTTTAGATAAACTTTTGCAGACTATTTTAAAATGCGAAAATTATTTTATTGTTTTTGCTTATTAAGTAATAATTAGATACGCCACTACAAGGAAGTAAGTGGTACATATATTAAATTGTACATAAATCAGATATCTAAACAACTAAATACATGGGTCAGTTTTGAGTGGCATATGTAAATACACAACACAAGTAGTGGATTAATATTGAACCCATGACAAAATAGATAGATATGTCAGCAACAATACGAATTTTAGTCCGGTATGCGCATCCCCACTTTTTCCTATATATTAGGTTCTCTGCTTTTCGTTCAATTCTGTGGTGATAGCTTGGAAATTCATGCTTTATATATGTAACCAATGAGAGATAGAGAACTTAATACACGGTAAAAAGTGGGGATACTTCACAGAGATGTGCGTATCGCAATGTTGCTGACATACCTATCTATTTTGTTATGATTGAACCCATTACTTCCCTTAACTAACCGTCCTTGCGGTATCATAAAATAAAATAATGCATATATAATTTGTATGTAAATAAAATGCATATAAATGCAGTACATTTATTCATTAAATATTTATATTGATAATAATAAGTATTTTTTTTACAATTTTAATAAATATCTGGACACATCATGTATGCGATAATGTTAAATCATCGATTATGATAATTATTTTGGTAAATTAATACTGATATTCGGCATCAATATATATACCTATTATATATAATAAAATAGCCGTAGTTAAATTTAAACTGTACAACAAAAATTTAACACTTAAAAAACAAAATGTCACAATGAATTGATATTATATGGGGTTATCGTAAAAAAAATTTAAAATTATATTAAATATAAAAATAAATTGATTAAATGACGTTTTTGGCAAAATCGAGTACGAGTCATTATAACAAAAGAAAATTGGAAACATCAATTAATAGTGACACGAGTTACATGATTCGTATAAAATACAATATTATGTTACACCGTATAGGACAATATTATAATAAACTTGAGGTTTATATTTTGTACAATAAAATAATACATGTAAACACATTTAACATACAATTATTCATATTATAGTCGTAATATTATAAACACTTCGAATAAATAGAAAATATTACAGTTATTCGAAAATAATATCAATAATCACATATAATATATATAACATAATATATATATATATATATATATATATAATATAACATTTGATACAAGAGATGATCATACATAGTAAACATTATTACTTCTCCTCCTCGTTTAAGAAAAACGAATGTCAATGTATCTGAATTCCGTCAATATGTGGACAATAGGCGATACCTTTATTTGCACTCGAGTCATAAACTGTTTAATTATATGTTCTCAAGGATATGACACATCCGAATTTCCCGTCTCCGTAAATCTAATGAACAATATAGTAAAATCCTACCTTACAGAATTCATAATATTACATTTCGGTTATATTTAGAGTTTAAACACCTTTTATCAAATCTAAAGAGAAGAATATTTTTGAGAGTTTGAAATATTCTTTTTGTAAAATATTGTTTCACAAAAAAAGATATTTATGAAAAAAATAAAAAATGTAGTTAAAAAAATCAATAACTAAATACAATCTTCCTTGTCAGACAATGTTTTTTATAAAATTGATATGCCAAGCTCTTAGAAATATTAATTTTTGCTAATTTGATAATAATTTTATCCCAATTTATCACAAAATCAAGCTAATGCGAGTATGATGTCATCTTAAAAACACCATAGGATGATGTTATAATATTACATCACGTAAAATTAAAAAAATATTTTTATAAACAATTTTCATCACGAATTACATAATTTTTTTTCAATTCAATAATTAAGTTTTCGTTTGTCATTTTCTCTTATGTTTCAACAGTAATAAATTATAAAATAGAATATGAGAGATTTTTCAGAAAAATTTGGACAGTGGACATTAAAACGGTAATATTCTCTTTACATAAGTAGTATGATACAGTATATAAGTAGGATAAACGTTTTGTCTGAATCATTTTATCATCGGTAGTATTGAGAATGTTATAGTACATTATACATTAGTACATTATATAGTACATAGTATATTATAGAGTGAATTTAACTGGCTGTACATGTTTTTTGACGGTCATATTGCTTCGGAGTGATCTTTATTGATACATGATTGTGGATGATAAGTTAATGATCAATAATAATAATTTAACGAACAAAATATTCAAATATATATTCAAATTTATCTACAGAGGATTTAGTACTCTCAGAATTTAAAATAACTGCGTATTTGAGATCTTGGGCTTTTTCAAATAGAAGTAACGATAATAAATATCAATAACTTAAACCTGGCAAATCCCATCAACTAAATCGTCAGCCACTATGTCATTACACATATATAATGTATGTATGTATATATAAATGACTTTGTTGTCGTCCATAATCGTGTTTCATAAAATTCTTTTTTTTTAAGGTAGTAAACTAGGCGGCATAAGTGTACATCTGTAATCACTCAGTCAACATAATATTATGTAGCCTAGTAAATCATATTCTTAAAAACTGGGTTAAAACAATTATCATTCTTGTATTTTTTTATTTTAATGATAAATGTTATAAAAGTTAAAATTTGTCAATATTGTCAAGAGATTATAATTATTACCCTTCCTTTCCCTGTCTGTTTTTAAAAATGTCAAGTTTTTCTACACGATAATAGGTATGAGCGTGAAATATTTATAATATGGGACACTCGGCTTCACTAAGTAGTAAGTAATTTATGCAATGCAAACATTTTACCATAGTGGGTGTAACATGTGGGGCTAGAGATTTATTGGCTGCTTATTTTCGTACGTATGTACGAGGTAGTGGACCAGAATGAACTGTTGTGAGAGAATGTGGTCTGAACGTAACAGACAAAAATTCAATGTTATTTTTTGGTTGAAATCGAGTATATTATAAGGCTTTTAATATGTTTGCTCGTCACCTAATGCAGTAAATTTCTTTAAAAATATGAACCGGGTTTTCGCCCAATTTTCACCATAACAGTTTTTTTTTATGGATATACATAATATGTATAATCATATATATACAAAAATTTTATTTCATAGAGCAGCTCTCGGGTAAAGTTTCGCCTTCGATGCCACATTATCAATTCGTCTTGACGAACCGAATGTTATATGGGTCGTCACACAATTCCGGATACCTCTCCGTATCCCGGATGTACTCCCCGTCGAAACCATTGGCGTATCCCGATTTCAGAATCTCATCGATTTCGGCCATCGACCAGTCCTTGTTGGTGGGCAGACCCAGCCTTAGCAAGTCACGTTCCCGATGCCAGGCCTTTCGCATCACCGCTGTCTTAGCGTGGTGAAGTAGGCGCTGTTTTTCGTGATCTAACGTCGTGCCGTATCGCAAGTTCATCACTGTATCTGCGCAGTGTATCCGCACATCCACCATCTAAACAAAACACAATTGGTTACAAATTTTTTTCAATATAAACCATTTTTATCATAATAAATACATATATATTTATTGAAATCGATAAACTTTAATTAAACAATCTTGAAACCAAATGCTTAAAAATATATACCACGGAATTGTTTTCAAGTTACAGTATTGGATATTTTTTCCCTTGTGAATTTATACTCTATACGCTATAAGATCAGTACCGGGCGGCCAACTTGTGCGCAGAAGCGTGGCTTCGTTTGTTTGTTTTCGTGCTACAGTCTACGAGAGCACTGTGTCATTACAGTATTAGCAACTAACGTATACACATAATTCAAAATCAAAGATATCCCGTACATCTATTTGGCGCGACCATTGTACCAGCAGTGAGCGGACATGTGTTGTCGCCAAACCGGACTTTGTGGGGAAAGCTGTTGATGTCACCTGACCGTCGCCGACGAAAACTCGTCGTTACCGGGTACTGATCTTAAAGTGAATAAAGTATAATATGAAATAATATACCTACCTAGCTAATTAAAAAAATGTTTTTATGACTGGTTAATATATTATGTGTTTATTGAAATCGTTACCCAAAAATTAATTTTTTTTTTTAAATAGTATATATTTTTGTGAAATAATAATAATAAATATTCCAAAGTTCAGTAGAAATTTAATAGTAGTTCAGTAGTAGCAAGGCAGTCAGTTTTTTCATCACCTGAAATTATTATGTGGCTGGGAACCCAGAGAATGTATATTCTTTTTTGGGAGGTAATTATTTTAAAATATGAGTCACAGAAGATACAGAGTTATATAAAGAAAGTTGGCAAGATTGAGAATAGAATTTAACAAAGATATTATTGTGGATTATTATAGAAAAAGAGTATTAATAATAGCATAGCATTCAGTTAAAGAGAACGATGGGTTAGGTTGGAGGAAGAACAAGTACCTATTGTAAATATAAATTAACAGTTTTACTCTTATCTATATATTATACTTATATGTTATACTCTTATCTCCCAAATTCTGACATACTCAGGTTTGCACCTTCACATATTAGGAGAGTCGAAGATGGTTTTTGAAAGTTACGACAAGCATAGCAACCAAATTATTGGACAGGTTTGGTAATTATGGCCGACTCGCACCAAAAAACAGACGCACCAGCGAGAAAAAATCTCGTTGTCTACCTCATTTGCTATCTGGGAGTCTACTTGACCACAGTTGACTCTCCCCCCTCGAACAAGTATTGTAAAATGGAAAATTATTTAAAAATTTAGATAAAAAGGAATTGATCCAACAGTAAAAATCAGAAGGAAGTTGGTTTATAATTAGAAGCCGTACAATTTTAAATGTGAGAACTACATTTTTACAGGATGACAAGTAAAGGATTTAGGAGAATGACAAAGGAAATAAAAAAAAGTTTTTGATCATTCGGACTAATTTAGGTAATTTTGCAGATTCTGTTTATACATGGAGACAATATTATCATTTATTGAACAAAATATTATTGTACAAATTAACTATTTTTAGACCAATTTTTTTTCTAAATTAATGTCTATGTTTTTGAAATTAAAAAAAAAATTTTTACTAGATCGTACACATTTAACTATATAATTTTTACTAATCTTACCTTCCCAGAGTTGTTGTCTGATTCTTTTTCATGGAAGGTGGTATTCATCTGCGAACCAAACCTTTTTAGTTGAGCCTTGTCCTCGTTGGCGTTCCAAATGTCCTTTTTGACAAAATAATAGGCATCTTGTTGGGCACCATGCATTACTAAGCTAAATGGCAATAAGAACGTGTCGTTGAACACAGACGTAAACACATCTTTGTAAATAGGATTGGCGTTGGGTACGCTTTGTACGATCACCCGACCGTCCGAAGATCTTGATATGTGAATGCCGTTCCCGAAAAGTGGCATTGGCGAAGCACCTGGTTGAACGCCATGTGCCTTGGGCCCTCTTCCATCCGCGTTCTCCTCAAGGTCATTCATGTAGAACGTCATCCACATTGGATCGAAGTACTTGGGCTTCTCTTTGAATGAATTAATTATTGGGTCAGCATGCGTTTTGGACTCCGGTAAAGACGTTAGTTTTCGTTTATTCAGCAATTTGGTCAGATGATTGAAATACACGGAAGTTATGTCCAAGGGCATATTACCGCCCAGACTCGCCGACACTGACGGCAACAAGGATGGGAAAGTCGATATGGATTGTGGCATCTGAGGCATGAGCAGTTTTAAATCGTATCCGACCAAAGACAACCAATATTTTTCATCTGTAATTGTTTTCAATTAATACAAGTTTATTTAAAATAAATATTAAGCAAACAAGTATACAAAGATAAAAATAAAAATCTAATGTGTTTCTCAAAGGCATTTATCCCAAATATTTTATTATTTATTGTGATACATTGAATTATAATAAAAAATTTTGTGATAACAGAATGAAAATATATACTCATGGAGTTAAGTTTATTTTGCATGGGCATATTGCACACTGGCTCCATAAAATACACATTGTGATTCTACAATAAAATTGTTACTTTATTGGTCGACATTCATACTGAATATAGTTAGACTAATTGAGGAGTTCAAAACAAAAACAGCACTTGTCCAAAAATCGAAAAAATTAGCCGTATAGGTATTTTTATAGTGTTAAACGCTATGAAACCGCTTCACTTTTATACGACACATGTCGCCTTAGTGGAAATATGCGCTGGTTCTAGAAAAACAACACTAACCCAGAGAAGTTTCCAACAAAAATGACATCTGTCCAGACACGTTTATTTAGCGTCATTGTTGTTATGTTTCATATGTTTAATAATATGATTCTCGAATATCTAGTTTTTTAACTAATATGAAATACAATTTTTTTCAGCATTATAATATTTTTTTTCCTATGATTAAATCTTCACCATTCAGTTTCCACTGAAAATAGCACTTGTCCAGACCAAACCAATTTTCGAGGCTTATATCCTTATGGATTGAATAATGTCAACAAGACTTTTAATGCAATTTCTTATTGTCTTAATTTTGCAGGAAATAACATGGTTTATTTATTTTACATTTATATCAAAATACAATGAATACAAATTCAGAAATTTAGGTTTTAAAGGTAGAAAAAAAAGGTCAAAACTTTCGTCATTGTGTCACCCTACTGAGTATGTGTACGAATTTTCGGTATCTATTTAAGAAGTACCCTGTTTAAAGAGTTGAGAAATGACCCTGAAAAGTTTCATATCACAAATTAAAATTAGCGATAAAATTAACAATTTCACTACACGGATACAGTTGGATATGACGGTAACACATGCTCGATATGCATAAATGATATGCTAAATATATAATATGACCCTTGTGTATTTATAAAATGATATAAATATATTACAGAATTTATGGTTGATTCAAAGTTGAACAAATTATATTCAAATGATAACTTAAGTATACTACAAATAATTAAATATCATTGACTTGTAAGATAATAGACTAGTTTTTGGTGCCACTGATGTCATTATTCAAATTGAAATATTAAATTTACATTCTCGAAATACTTTTAAAAATATATAATTTAGTTTATAGCATTATTATTACACAATAATATTATACATCATATAAATATGAGAATTTATATTAAAGTCAGAGTAATATAATATGTTTAATAGGTACACAATAAAATTTAGGTTGAATTTATACATTTTCCTATGTTAGAAGCAATGATGTTAAAGGTACATTTGAAATTAATAATGATTAATTTTCATTCTGTTTCTACATCAATTAAATACTTTTATAAAACAATATTTGAATATGTATTTTTGAAAAATGAATGACAAATACAACTATACAATATGTTGAGAAATTAATGGTATCGACTAATACAAATATTTCAATTATTATTGATCATCTTTAGTCTATATGTAGTATATATAAATATCAGAATATAATATCTAATTAATTGATTATTAATCTAATCAAATTAACAATTGTTTACAATTAAGTATTTTTACATCATACCTTTGAGATATTGTCGAGTAGGCATTACATTTATAGGATCATTGCCATTGAATCTATATAAATGCAATTGTTGAGGTTCTGTTGCACGGGTCATCATGCCTTCCCATTGCGGTGACATCCACTGTCCAACTAACGGATCATAAACTTTCCCATTGGGCATATGTACTAATGATGTAACCTTTATTTTTTAAAAAAAAAACCAAAACAATAATTTCCAAAACTATTAGTCAACATTTTAAAATTATCAAATATAGAGGAATGTTTATATTAATTCTAAAAATGTGTGTAATTTAAAAAATAGTCCCCCCTCACATAAGATTATTGGAAAGCTGTATTAATATGTTTTAATTTTATTTTATTATGTGTAGTTTTATTATAAATATAATAGATATTAAAAATTTTAAAATTAAAGTACAGTAAAATGTCTTTATGAAATATAAATTTAATTAAAAATAAATTATAATTAAATAAATAATATATATATTAAATATTGATATTAAATATTAATTAATGAAAAATATGTATCTTCCGATTAAACAAGATTTCACTTGCATATAGTACATTTTTCAAACTATTGCAATAACTATATATTTGTTGACCATTAGTTAATTAAAATATAGGTTAAATAATATATTTTATTATTTTATCAAATTGTATTATTTCAATTAATAAACTTAAGTGTAACTATAAAATCTATGTATTTTAAAAGTGGAAAATAGTTAGGTTTAAAAAAATATTTTTTATTATATCCTTACATTATATTTACATCTTATGTATTAACCCAGTATTTGCAATTTTACAACCTATTTTCTTCAGTTATTTATAAATAATTATTTTAATGGTGTTGTAATACACTATACCTGATCTAAGAGTCCACCACAAAAATCAATTGGCAAATATAAATATGGATTAGAATCATAAACTATGTGTCCATATGGTGATCTCATCATTTCTCTGATTCCTTCTCCATATTGATTAAAAATCATAACAGGTGTGCCACAGTGATCAGTAGCCACATAATACTTATGTCTATGCACTTGGGCATATATTAAAAATCCTCTATCGTCATACGTTAGTGACATTAATTTTCCATCCCTTGGACTAAATATATTACTAACCTGATGAATATATAGATTTTAAATCAATAATATGTGCTATAATTTATATAATGTGCTTTACTTACTTCATTCGGATTTTGATGATTAGTATAAAAGAACTGAGTGACATTACCAAAATTATCTTTTCGAGTACTGAGTCTATTGAGATGATCATAGAAATACCGTACATCAAAACGTCCTCTTTTTATCGCTCTTACCTAATTTTTAGGAAATATTTTGTTTAAAAAATTTTATTTTTATTTTTTCTACCTTATGGATTTTATTTAGACCATTTTTTTTTTATTGTCTTAAATGCTTTTTAACTATTTAAAAATAATACCCAAAAGTGTGTGAGGGAATTTTTTCAATGGTCTGAACAGTCAATTTATTAGTGAAGTCACGATTCTGATTTGCCAGTAATTTTAGAGCGATGCTTGCTTTTTAAACTTTGAGTTCATTTGAAAAACCAATTTTATAGCCCAGGCATTGCAGATTAAAGTTAAACAATGAATTACAAAATTTAAAATTAAAAAATGTTAATATTTGAAATTTAAATGCGTTTTTCTTAAATCTAAATTTTTCAAGACGAGCGACCACCTAATGCCTTACATTTTCAACTGATTAAATATAAATTTTAACTGTAGTTTTATAATGAAATTTTCTAGGGAAGTATGAAGGATTTTTTGATTGATTGAAATTAAACAATTTTATAATAAGTTATTGATCGATTTGTTCATAAAAAAAATCCTTCAAGTTTTCAATTTTCCTTCTAATTGACGCTATTATTATAAAAATGAATATTTCTGAAAAGTTTTATGTACTTCACTAGATTTTGGTACCTTATTTTAAAATCTTTTTCGTTTTTTGTTCTACATTGAAAATTGCAATCTGTAGGTGGCCGCCTGTGTAAGTCATTAAAAAAAAGAAGTTTCTCCACTGCCATTTTGTTAAAACAGTTAAAAAAAGTTTTTTTTGTAACAGAATTAAAATACACTAATTCATTTTTCATAAATAAATTGAAGAAAATAACCCTTAATTTCATGTACACAATGTAGTATTAAAAAAAATTACAATGTAGTATTACCCCTAAGTGAGAATTACAAAATATGTTTATATTGGTTTTATATTATGTATTACCAAAAGTCCCTTAGAATTATATTGGAACTTTTCTTCTCTAGCATTTTGCACAACAAGTCCTCGATTATTATATCTATATAATCCTTCTCCAAATTTTTCTATTCGGTCCATTACACTATGCTCCATAGGAATCATATTGCCCCTAAGTTCAAGTAAATAAATATTATGGCTTTAAATTCAATAAATTATCTCATAATTTTCTTATAAACACTATAACAATACTATGGTATTTACCTGTATGTCATAGCTAGCATATTTCCATTTTGATCGTATTTAAAGCTCCATGGTTCCTGTGCTTCCACAGACAACAGTTGCCCATCAGCATCAAAAGTATAATTTTTAACAATTGTATAAGTGTTGACTCCTACATTATGAGTGTAAGTGCGTGATTGTATAATTCGGCTATCCAAATTATACATAAATTCCATGCGGAAAACTTCCATTTGGTGTATTATGACGGACATGTGTGTTACTTGGAAATAATCATTTGTTACTCGATTGAATATACCAGTTCCATCAGAGAGTCTAGTTATATTTCCATTTGAACTTAGCTGTAAACAAATAATTTTTAATTTTTCTATGAAATCAAATACCTAAAAAATAAACATACCTCAAATTGACCTAATAGTTGTTTGCTGCCTGTGTTAGCATTATACTCAATATGATATTCTTGTAAGCTTTGTCCACCAATACGACCTTCTATCATAATTACTCTGAAATTACTATCATATTCATAAGTGATTTTGGCATTGCTAAGACCAGTTTTAGGACCATAATCAATTCTTTCTTCAATCAACAATCCATCATTATATTGATAGTCCCATCGATATTCAAAATCTGTTTCAATGTTTAACACTTGACTAGGCAATTGTGTATTTGGATAGTATTTAACTTTTGTAATGCCATCTCCATGCACCACCTATAAAGTACAGAATTAATTTAAAAAACATTTATATAATTTTCAGTAAGCTTCATACTAGTATGTACCTGGGATAATTGACCAGAACTACGATATCTATATAAAACTCGAGCACCATCACCTGGATACACAGTTTGAAGTAATGCTCCAGTATAACTATAATGTTGCAAATATGCTCGTGTTGATCCTGGTGGAGTATATGTGTATCGTATAAATCCCAATGATGTTTGAGATGAAAACGAATGTTTTGTACCGGAAGGTAAAACAATATTTTTCAAACCACCAGATTCATCATACAGATAACCAAATTTACGATGAGTAGGAAGTTCAATTTCGGATATCTATTAGAACGAATATACATTTATATTACTTAATGTGATATTAATATTTTATATATGATAATTTTTTTAATACGGTATATTGACATCAATTAAAATAAAATATTACATAATAATTGTATAGTATACCTTATTCCAACTATTATAAACATATTTGGTAGGTCCTTTATGACTCAACAACTTTTCTACGCATAGACCATGATGTGTGTATTTATATTGCTCATTTATTGCACCCCAGCTCCATGATTCCAAACGATTAAATCTAAAATTAATTTAATGATTCATTATGTAGGCCATAATAAAAACAAATTTTGTTATTTTTTAAATTACCTATCATATGTTACATTAACATTATGTTTTGATTGGCCAATGGTCCAGGATAGAGGCAAACCACTCTGACTGTATGCAATGCTAAGCAATGAAACTGGTGGCTTTTCACTACTGTAAATCGTCTCAATTCTTGAGTACTGGTTATAATCAATTATCAGGACAGAACTATTATTTACCTAAACATTTATTAATGTATAATAGTATGTGGTGTTTCTAAAATTAATTTTAATATAAAATTATTTACAGTTAATTTCCTGCGTATAATGAATTTTGTAGATCCTGCATCGCCAACAAGGGAGTAAGTCCACAACACAATATTTGATAATGTACCTCTAGATGATACTTGTCTATTAAAAACAGGTAACATTTCAGCTTCCACTGGTAAAGATAGTTCCAATATTGGATGTTTAGATTCTGCAAAACATTGCACTATTTCTCCAGATCTGGAGCGGAACATAAATGAACCGTTTTTGAAACTAATTGCTTCACTGATGGCAGATGCACCTAAAAATATATACCCATGGATGTTATAATAATTGTTCTATACACTTAAAATATATAAATAAAGACTAACTATTTTTGACTATTAGCTTTTTGTAATCATTTCCTTCCATTTTTATAGTTATATGATCTCTACGCCCATCTAATGAAATCATACTGATTGGATTATGCAATGGTGTAAGTATATTAACTTCAAAACCATCATCTTCCATTGATATGTGAGATGAAAGTTCAAAAACTTCACCCGTTGGAAGTACAACATCAACAAGACGACCCAATTTATCATAGTTGTAAATAAATAGTGATCCACCCTGCTTTATTGAAATAACATAAGTAATTAATATTGTTAAAACTTAATTGATTGATTAATAATTGAAAAATAATAATTCATAAGTCATATAGATTAAAATAGAATATAAATAAAATAATTCTGTAAATACATAGGTATGGAATTTATTCGATAAAATTATTGAACAATTATTTTGTTTAATAAATACAATTAATTTTTGTTCCTTCTAAATTTATTTATATTAGTTTGACAATATTTATTTACAAAAGCTAATGTGTAAATTTTTTATATAAATGTTCAATATTATTATTACAATATTTATTAATTGATTCTAAAATTAATTATTTGTCTATTTTTAAATTTTTTATACATACTTCTGCAGTAGAGTCAGAACGACTTGTTAGAAGCCCAGTGCTACTGTCGTAGTTAAATGTTATTTCAGATCTCCCTTTTTCTGAAAACTTGACCAGATTGCCTGCACCAGATATCACAAGTTCAGATTTGTAATCTTGTGAATTTTCAATAGCACTCACCTATAAAATAATATATAATATGTTTTATATAAAATTGAGTATACCATTTTATAGTTAATAGAATAAATGAACATACCACATTACTATAATCTCTCAAAAATAGCATTTTGTTTCCTGAACTATCTGTCACAGTTGATAACTTCCCAAAGCTTGTATTCTTTGAGTATAAGAATGTGTACCGTACTTTACCAGTCATTAAATCATGAGTAGCTGTATGTTGTCCATATCTATTAAAGATATAAATTTCTCCAGTGGCGGGATATGGTATTTGGAATTCACCATTCAAATCATGTGATGGTAAATAGGGCTTTAGTGCGAGAATATGGAGATTACCCTAAATTAATTTTCAATTAATTTAAATGTTATATATTTAAACATAATTATAAACATATACCTGATCGGCTATGTTTAGAATACCATCTGGAGATGCTATAATAGCCGAAATCGTAGTAAATTTAGCAGTGATTGAAAGTAAATGTTCACGAGATCCATTTCCACATTGACACGTTGTATTAGAACTGTCACAATCACATTGCCTAACATGAAAATTGTTTATATTATTATTATTATTATTATTATTAAGATTTGTTAGAAATTGAAGTAAATATTCAATGTAGGAAAAAATAACTAAACTATAATACACGCATAAATAATATGTACCTAAATAAATTTATAATGAATTTAATAGATATAAATCTAAATTAAATGTTGAATTGATTTGTTAGATAAAAATAAATAAACATAAGATACTTCAATAAAATCAATACAAAAATTATATTAAAGAGTTTAAAATGAAACAATTTATAATATTTGTTGATCAAAAATAAAAATAATATCTCATTAAAATAAATACAAAAATGTCTACATTAAAATTTCATTTATTATTATTTCAAATACATGTTTAAAATACCATAATGGAGAGTTTCTGCTACTCGTAAAACGTTACGAGAACGAGAACGAAAAACTCATCATACACTGATTCTCGTATACGAGAACCAAAACACCAAAATATAGTTTCTGCTACCTGTCCTGTATACGACAATAATGTGTTAAATTTTGTTATCACAAAATGTACTATCATAATATTTTAGTACTGTTTGAAAACCGTTTTATTTATTCTACTGTTCTAGTAATACCTATACTTGTCTATGATTAATTTTTTTATTTATTATTTAAATACTGCATAAACGATTTTTGTTTTGACTTGATGTGCGATATTGTTGTTTATTTTGATACTACATTATAAGTATAGCCGGACTCACACGATGACAGTTTTTTCATGAAACAATTTTAAACTGTATGACATATATGTCACGAATATTCACACTAATGATATAAATGTAAAGACAGTTGCTGTCATGACACAAAAATATTTAC